>JAZKJV010007148.1:0-262674 GCA_037367405.1 Ottelia alismoides
CGTGCTGCGTGCGATTTTGGGTGAGGACTGGAACTCCTTCATGCGCGGGAGTTGCCCTGTTCACTCTTCCCCTTTTTGGCGCTACATCTTTGATATTTATCAAAAGAACCGCTCATTGTTCACCCCGGTGCGGGATCGGGTACTGTCTTCAAATTCTGGCTGGACGACTGGACGGGGAGTGGCGCATTCCGGACTCGCTTCCCGCGGCTTTTCTCCTTGGCGTCTAACCGCCTGGCCACCATAGCCGACTACTGGCTCAACGACGGCTGGTGCCCCGCGTTCTCGGGGATCCTTTCGGACCAGCGCGCCAACGACCTGGCCTCCCTGCTGGAGGCTCTTTCCTCTTCCACCTCCCCTTTTGGCGGGAGGGATCACTGGGCATGGAGGAATGCTCCGTTCTCCTCTCGCAAGGCCTTCTATGCCTTGCTTCCGCCTCCACCCCCCCTGGATGCTTCCTTGGTTCGTGACTGTGCTCTCTTTTGGGGGCTCCGCTTGCCCGCTAGGATCACCTTGTTCTTCTGGGTTTTTCGGCATAGGAGGCTGATGACTCGTGACCGGTGTGCCTCCTTCCTTCACACTCCCAGCATCCTGTGCCAGCTCTGTGGGGTGTCTGATGAATCGGCTGACCACCTGTTCTTCCTTTGTGCGTCGGTGTCTCGGATTTGGGACGAGGTTGCTTGGGCTCGTGCGGCCGATACGGAAGACTTCTGCAATATCCTTTGGGCCAACAGAAGGAGTCCCCGTTCGCATCTGCTGGGCCCCTTGGCGCGCCTTTGGTCGATCTGGAGGGCTCGCAACGACTCCATCTTCGCGGGCGCGCGCTTCTACGAGGAGAATGTAACTTCCGCGGCTACCATCCTAATTGCTGATTGGTCTAGATAGTTGGGCCTCGGGGCCGGTTGTCGCATTCCTTGTTTTTGCTTTGGTCTCTCCCTCTTCCTCCCTTCTTCCCCCTCTCACGCTGTAAGTATCTCGTTCTTTTTAAATATAGTATACTGGGGTGAACACCATCGCGTGTCTCCCCCTTTTTTTGAGCTTTCAAAAAAAAACATTCTACACCCTCACCTCCCTTCCCCTATTCTTCAAGCCCTCACTTTATTTATAATTGTTTTCCCTCACATCCCTTCCCGTATTTTTCCAGCCCTCACTTTATTTATAATTGTTTTCTGTAGAGACATGCTCCTGGTGTATGCTTATGACTAGCACTTAACTTTTGGACGGGCACCTTCAAGTGGTATTGGCTTGAGGTTGTTTATAGTTATTTACAATATAAGAATTATGTTATGGATATTTACCTAAGACTAGCCTATAACTTTTGGATGTGTACCTCAAAGTAGCTAATTTCCCTTAAAAATATGATATCAAATTATCTGAAGATGATCAACCTTACAATAATATACCTTTTAAAAATCTTAAAAATTGCAATGAAGATGTTATTGTATTACTAATTGGAATAGATTGGTCCGCAATGAGATTTTATAACTCTATCCGATAGCTAACATTATGAAGTTGGCTGTAGGTAGCAAACATACGACGTTCAACCAAGTATGCAAAAGCCGTATTTCGTAAAGACAACCTCTCTAACCCGCTATCTTAATCGCCCAACAATCTAGCTATTCTTGATTTATCCAAAAAAAATTCTAGCTTTCCTTGATTGTCTACTAGCTACATCAACTTCAACATAACCCGTGAAAATTTTGTCTACTACTATTTATAGAACCATCTCATCCTGAAAAATGTCATGAAGAATATTTGGGTAGTAGCAGCAAGCATGTAATTTTGGAAGGTAAGTGGCGATATTACTTTTTCAGTTGCATTGATCTATGAGATAAATGATAAGTCTTATATGTGGAAGGTGCAACAGAAGATTTGGCATCTTTGATCAATAAGTTGTCCTATACATGGAACATACAATGAGTTGTCCGCAGGCACATGAGCTATTCAAGCCTGTTCTGGGAGATGGTAGAACTTTTGCCTTTTGGAAGGATGACTGGACTAGAGATGGGACTCTGACATCTAGGATCCCTCGACTGTTTGCTTTGTCTGCCTCACAGGATGCACATGTTGTAGAAGTTTGAATTGATAATGCTTGGTTAACAACCTTCAATAGAGCTTTTTCAGATCAACATCTATTAGAATATATAGATCTTCAGGCAGTGCTGTATTCTTAATCTGAGCATGGAACTGGCAGAAATCATTGGGTTCGAAGTGCTGGTGATTTTTTAGTGAAGAAGGTCTACATGAGTATAGACGGACCTCCTGAACAGGGCTCGGATATTTTGATTAGAGACTGTAGAATTAATGGTTGTTTGAAGGTGCCACCTCGCATCAGAGATTTCTTGTGGCTGATGTGCTGAGGGAGAATTCTCACGAGGGATCGATGGACCAGATTCAGTGACAGTGGGATTGACTATTGCCCTCTTTATGAAGATGCAACAAAAAAAATTGATCACTTGTTCTTCACATGTGGAAAGACCATGGCTATTTGGGAACAACCGGAGATTGATTGGGTAGACCACAGTACTCTTGTAAATTTATGGGAATCTGTCTACTGTGCTAGATCTCGAGTTGGCTCAGTCTTGCTTTTTCTGACTGCTACTGTTTGAGCGCTTTGGTTATCTCGCAGTGGAGTTATTTTTTCCTATGATTGCTTTACTTTGAGAATGTAATCTTTCATACAAACAGTCTGTCCCCTTGATTCTTGATTCTTATGAGGTAACTTCTGTATCTTTCTAATAATTTAATATACAAGGGTGAGCACCTATGTGTGTTTCCCCCTCTTTTGAATACAAAAAGATAAGTTGAAGATTGTTGGAGGCATTGTTGGTTATGGGTTTTATGGTGGTCATTCCAAAGGCGGCTCATATTTTTGTACTATATGTTAATAATGATCGAAATTTTCCTTGTATGTAATGTTTGAGATGAGGCATTATGGGGGCGGATCAATTTCGCAGACTTTTTGACCTTATCAAGGAACTTTTGAGCCTAGGTAAGATCTCGTTGGTTTGAATAGAATGGCGGATGTGACCAGATGGTTGTTTTTATGTTAAAGGTTACATCATCATTTTTATGACTATGTAGTTGTAGCTATATAGGGTCACTTGTTTGATCTGTGTGATATATATGTTTTGGTGTGGGCTTGGAGTGGCTTCTCTTTCTTGATTGCATACAAGCATTGCTTGCTACCTTATAAATAATGGGAAGATATTATATGTGTAAATGTTTCTTAAAGTATATGATTAGTTTGATGTTGAAGGTTGGTTACAGTGTAGGGAGGGGGTATCGAAATTAACATGTGTACCTGTTTACATGATATCGACCAATATTTGATGAGATATCTGTGAGATATTGGTGTGTCCTCTTATATCAGTCAAAATTGGAGGTTTTCAGTGCAACTTTTTCAGATATCGTTCGATATCATTGATAGTTTACCGATATTAATCCATATCACATTCTTTTAAATTCTATTAGTTGGTTTGTTTATGATTTTGCATTTGTAGTTACTCCCAATATAAAAAAAATACATTATAATTTGTACTTTTGCTTTTGTAGCAAGATTCCCGTTTTGAATGGGGCTTCGCCTCCCTTTTGATAATGGAGAGGAAACAACTCTAAAGCTGATCAAGAAAAGAAATGCATACATTGCGACTCAACCTTGAGGAGTGCGAAGTGGAGGATGGAAGGTTCGGAGGGGTCTAGAGCGAAGGGATCTGTAGTGAGTGGGAAGAAGGGGGGCAATTCCAGTGAGCAGAGGACCACAAGTAACTGCGACGGTAGAAATGATTGTCGGGAGGTCACTGGAAAGGACTTGATCGATGTCGTCATGGAGGAGTTGGCTGGAGATGGTTCTTGGAGCGATTCGAGGAAGAAATCTTGTTGTCTTAAATCCCGTGCAGAGGTGAAACATTGGTATTTCAGATGCTGTGCGTCGGATCACCTATCAAAAACTTGCAAGGAATTTGACCGATTGTGCTTTTGTTGTGGTCAATCGAGTCATCGGAGGCGGAACTGCACTTAAGTTGGCGCATGGTCGAAGAAAACCTCGGGCTCATTCCTGACGGACAAGGATGTGGTTGTGCTGTTGGATTGTTTGTCGAATGAGGCGGAGCGTGTACATCCATTAGATGTGATCATCGTGGGAGAAGGAAATGTGGAAGACCTGATGCGGTTCCATGACATGATGGGGTTGTCAAAGGAGGCAGGCAACCTCGTATACTCGCCATGGTTGTTGGGGGGTAAGCTATGTGTACGGGGTTTATCGCGTAAAGGCGTGGTTTAGGCGATTGAGGGGGTTGTAAAGGAGTGCTTACATGAGTTGAGGGGCCTTATCAGTTGGCAAAGGCCCAGTTACCTGGACGACGCTTCAGACTTTGCGGATCAAGTTTGGAGATTGAAGGTGTGATGCAAACGGCTTTTCGCTGGCGTACCCTTCCGATGTCGAAACATGGGGGCCCTGTAGGGGGCTTTCGTGTATTTGGGAGTCGTCGAGGAGGTCTGATGTATGTGGCTTTGGGTTGTTAAGGATATGCACGTTGAGCTCCTGCTGAGGCAGAGCATGCCTTCTTCACCTACTCTGGTCGAGTTGAAGGTCGGGCGGAGGGTGGTGCCTTTGTGGGTTGTCCTCTTGGGAGAAATGGTTTCTAATGGCTTCTTTAGAGGTGGTATCAGAGTGGTTAACGATGAGGAGACACGACATCAGCTAGATTTGCCCGAGGCGGATCTCGGGAAACACAATCGCCAGCCTTAACTGTGGCAATTACATGTACGATGCCTTTGAATGCGGAAAGTGAGGAGTCGATGGGAGGAAGAGGTGCGTCAGCTACAATTGGCAACGTAAACACTAACTTCTCGAAGGCCTTTCTGGAAGCGATCCTCTTCAGTTCTTCAAGTGTGGCCTCCAGATCCGGATCGAGTGCTAACCTGACAAGTAACCCGATTATGACTTCTGCGGTCAGAGCCTTTGAAGAGGGTATGGACGCACACCTTTTCAGAATGATGTTTTCGAAGGGGGTCTTGCTCATGAAGCCCTCTTCGGACATGAAGCTTGACCACAAATTCACATTGCTTAGAGGTTGGGAAAGTTTCCTCGTGGCTTACATGTACAGATCATGCATTGCATTTAGAGGGCGATATGATCCTTGTTGGGTCAGATCTCAACCCAGAGGTGAAAGCACCTCCAAGTGAGGGAGGTGATGACATGTTAATGAGGTGCATGATACCGGAGGAGGTGAACGTTGAAGGAGGACAAGTGGCTATGGCATCCTGCAGTGAGGGTAAACCTGTGGGTTTGGGCCATATCTGCGTGAGGAGGACATCTTCGAATTCTAGATGTTTTAAAGGGGAGGGTGGGTTGGACCATCTTGGGATCCAACTTAATCTGCAGGATGTCTTTGGACCTCATGGGGCTCTTAACGAGGTGCATCACTCATTGATTTTTTTTCTCTTGGAAGCGCTATAGGGCCGAGACCCAAGATTGGGAGCCCATCAACTGCAACACAACATGGATGTGGTGTTTGAGGGTTCGAGGGATTTCTTTGGTGGAGCTCGTTTTGGTGAAGTTAGGGGTGGTTAAGGAGTTGTGATGTTCATACTCATGGTAGGAAATATCGATATCGATATTGATATCGTATCGGTTCGTCTAGTAAAGGATATATCGGGATACATCGCTGATATCGGTGGAAATGTCAGAAATGGCTCAAAAGAAGCTATTTTTTTACTATTTTTCAGAAATTAAGATCATCTAAATATTAAAACAACAAATAACATATAAATACACATTTATATCACCCATATCGATCATTTATACCCCATATATCACACATATTGTTCATATTGAACATATCACTGTTAATGTTGATTGTTGACTTATAGATATTGGAAATGGATTTAATCCAAATTCTTATAATATTAAATAACTTACAAATATACACTTAGATGAAACATATAGATCATCTATGACCCTTTATATCGCACATATCAGTTATATTGAACATATCATTGTTAATGTTGATTTGTGATTAATAAGTATTGGAATTGGAATCGAAGTAGCTAAGTTAAGCACACTTGGAACACCTATTTTGTTCGTGGAAGACAATGAATGACATTGAGATGAGTCATTTGATTCAAAAAATGTACATAATGATTATGCGACATTGTTTCTTTGGTATAAAGATTTTTCTATTAACAAAAGTAAATGAAAACAATGTAAATGCATTATTGTAAAAGAGAATACCTAGTCATGAGAGGTTTAAAATCAAGAGTTCCGTGGAGGGCAAGGTAGGAAATATCGATATCCATATCGTAAATGGCGTAAAAAATGATTTTCATGAATTAAGATCATTCTCGTTATTAAACAATAAATAACATATAAATACACATTTATATGCAATAATGAGGTGTATTTAGCACACTAATACACATTATATTGCACAAATCGCTGACTGTTAATGCTAACTGTTGAGATATATTCTGGATATGTGATTCTAACTTGATCAACATTAGACTTGTTTCATATCTATTGCCAAAGAGGGCAAAGTCTACCAATTGAAGAACCGTCGTATACACCCCTTGTAGCACCATACCCTTCTAGACGGGGATCTCGCTGCCCGATCAGTGAGCCGGGGGTGGGGGAAGGGGGTTAAGGGGGAGCAGGTGTGCTCCCTTTGACCCGAAACAAAATATATAATTCATGATGTGTTTTAATACTAGAAGTATCAAAATAAGTAGTGAAATCAAGCACAAGCTTACAAGGGTAATATCATTGATATATATATATATTGATATCGGCGAAATATCGACGATATCGATTGATATCCGAGAAATTACGTACTAAAATCATTCAATTTCGAGCGATAGGGCAATATATCATCGATATCTCGCAAGATATTGGCCGATATCTAGGAAAAATATATCTATATGAATATCTATACCCACTTCTCATCGACACCGATATATCGCGACATTGATGACTATGTTCATACTATTGGAGCATACATGAAAGCAAGGAGGAGTTGCACTTCGAAGATGCCTTTGAAATGACAATGGCCAAGCAAGTGGAGGTGTCGGTGGTCGGAGGCTCCCCTACTGCTTCTAAATGAAGCGTCTGATTTGGAATGTGCGCAGGCTGGGGGAACTTGAGAAGAGGCTGGCAGTTGGGTCTTTGCTTGGCACATGGAGTGTTGACGTGGCTTGCCTCCAAGAAACGAAGATTGGCTCATGGGATTCTGTACGTTGGAGCTCAGTGACATGTACTCACAATGTTCAGGGTTGTTCTACCTAATAGAAGCTTATGGGGAATTGTGGTGGCATGGAATGGAGATGTTTGTGACCTGATCACTAAGAAGGTCTTAGTGCATTCGGTGTCGGTGGTCTTGATCAACAAGTGGGATCAGTCGAGAATGATGTTGACGTCGGTGTATGGCATTCCGGGGGCATCCCAGAATACAGTGTTATGGAGTGAGTTGTGAGAGGTGACGACTTCTTTCCCAGGGGTTGCGTGGATTGTGGGTGGTGACTTCAACGCCACTTTGTATTCGGATGATTAGCAGGTTGGTAGAGGGGTTCTGGATATTGGCTCGGGTCTATTCGCGGAGGTAGTGGAGGAGCTTGCCTTGGAGGCTTGTGATGTGAATATTTACAACTATACTTGGAGAAGCTCATCTTCCCGTTCGTGTATTGAGCGGTTCCTCCTATCAGTTGAGGCGTTGGTGTTGTCCAACCTGGCCTGTGTGACTTCCCTACCTAGGTCGAGGTCGGATCATACACCCTTATGTTTAGACACGTGCAGTGGTAGGAGCTCATCCTTGTACTTCGGATTTGAGTGCTACTGGATGTTGGAGGAGGCTTTTCATGATTTGGTCACGTCATTTTGGACCAATTTAGTGGTGGACAGTTCGACAATTGTGCATTTATTTTTGAAGCTAAATGCATTGCGACAAATGCTAATTACTTTTGGTAAGTATTCTCATGTTATGCGTGGATGGTGGCGGGTTCATACACATGAGGAAGTGGTGAGGTTGGACTCTTTGGAGGATCACAGGGAGTTGGATCCAAAGGAACTTGAGAGCCATGGAGTGGTGCAGAAGATTCTGGAGGAGGAAGATAGAAAATGGATGTTAGAGTGGAGACAATGGTCACATCTGAAATGGTTAAAGGAGGGGGATGCGTACCAGATTTATCCATGTGGTGGCAAATGGTATGAGGAGAAATATGATTCACTTCGTCGAAGTTAGGGGAACAATATTGTTGAGAGGATGATATTGCAAGGGCTGTAATAAGTTACTTTAAAGACACGAGCATGCATGTTCCTTTTGGCGGATGGATTCGGTTGGGCCTAGGAGTGAGATGCATTATGGAGGCAGCTGCGAAGCTATTGTTGATGCCTTTTGAGTTGTTGGAGGTCTGTGAAGTGGTTTTTGGACTAAATCCAGATGATTGCCTTGTTCTGGATGGTTTTCCAGTCTTCTTTTTCCGGGAATTCAGGGATTTCGTCTACCAAGGTGATGGAGGTGATTTTAGAATTTGCTGAGGGGAATTTCGATTTTGATCGCCTTCATCATTAGTTGATTTTTCTGCTACCCAAGAAGGATGTGGCCACGAAGGTGGAAGACTACCACTCAGTAGCCCTCCCCAATGCTGTTTACTTGATTATGGTAAAGGTATTGGCTAACCGTTTAAGGGGAGTGATGAGCACTATCATTTCCCCCTATGCAGAGCGCTTTCCTACCTGGTAGATAGCTCGTGGGTAACGGTTATAACATCTGAGATAGTGGTGGATTGGAAAAGGAGGGACGCTCGTGGCCTTCTATGGAAGTTGGATTTCTCGTAGGTGTATGACAATGTTGACTGGTGTTTCTTGTGAGCGTCTATACATTGTAAGGGCTTCCCGGACCGATGGATCTCATGGATGAAGCAATGTATCAAGACCATGGTTTTAAAAAGCAGTGCCTCGAGGTGCTGCGGCATCCGCCTCGAGGTGAGGCAAGCCAAAAGCGCCCTGAGGCACACACCTCGAGTCCCATTGCTGGTGCGTATGCCTCACATATACTTGAAGCTCTCGAGGCACGAGGTAGTTGAGGTGAGGCTGAGGCACACGAGTCAACAACTACATTTTTTTTATCATTTAGATTACGTGCAAAGCACATGACCCCATTTCTTTCTCTAAAAGAGGTGCGCGACTCTCCCACCATTTCAATGTCGCCTCCACCACTGTGAAGGGACTCCTCGCCACCACCACCGCCTGCTGCCATCCAACACCCATCTAACCATCTCCACCATCTGCTGCCTTTAAGCGAGAGGTGCCGCCGCCTCCCACTGTTCCACATACCTATGTTTTTGCTTGTTTGTTAGGTTTTCATTTTATTATCTTAACATAATAAGCTTTTTATAATTTCACCTTTAAACTTTAAACAATTATAGTTGTAGTTTGTACTTTGTATTGCACATTTGGATAATATGATGCAATAGTTTGTGTTGTTTTCATTTATTCCAATATAATTTGTATTATTTTTAATTTCTCTTTCCAAAAAATTGAGGCTTATGCCTCGACCGCCTTGAGGCTTACGCCACGCCTCACATTTTGAGAAAACGCCTCAGACCGCCTCGTGTTTTTTCAAACCTTGATCATGACAACCTCTTGTGTGGTCCTTATCAATGGCATGTTGAGGGGTGGTTTTTCCCGCCACATCATGAGTTTGTTAGGGCTGCCCCATCAACCCGTTGTTGTTTGTTCTCGTCGCAAATTCCTTGGCCGTCATGGTAGACCGTGCGATATCTGGCGATTTTTGCAGAGGTTATGGTAGAGAGGAGATCTCGATTCCTATCCTTCAGTACACGGACGATATCATCCTATTTGCCGAGGGCGGTTCTGAGAGTTGTAGAGGGTTGTCAGTGGTCCTTGACATCTTTGTTGCGGCTTCTGGCTTAACATAGCTTATTCATAGTTTGTGGCTTTCAACCTGGAGGAGGAGGAGGTTGGATGGTGTGTTGGTTGGTTGAGATCCCCCGCAAGTCAACCTTTGCGTTACATTGGCGTGCCTTTGAATCTTTGATTGCTGGAAAGATGCGTATGGTCGATTGGCTGTCCGTGATTGAAAAGATGGAGCAGATACTGCCGAGTTGGAGATATGCTTGTTTGTCACATGGCGGTATAATGGTGCTACTGAGATCGACTCTCTCTGCTATTCCTAATTTCCTATCCTCTTTCTATCATCTAGGCTTCTCCCGATTGGGGCGAGGAAGAAACTCGAGAGTATCATGAGACAGTTTTGTTGGTCATCTTCCGAGCGTTCCAATGGGTGGCCACTAGTTGATTGAGAGATGGTGTCGAATGTGAAGGAGGATGGTGGGCTTGGAGTTTGACGTTTAGAGGAGATGAAAAGGCTTTGTTAAGTAAGATCACTCGTAATTGGGGCGATTGTGATAACTTGGTGTGCATTTTGATTCGGAAGATATATGGTTTGGGTTGCTCATTTCCGGAACCAAGGACGTTTAGCTCTGCTCCCTCATACTTTTGGCGAGGAATTTGTGGCGTCATGCCAGATATTCGACCTTTTATGAGGTCAATCATAGGCGACAGAACAAATTTCAGATTTTGGATTGATGATTGGAGCGAGGGCAGTGCTTTTTGCTCGTGGTACCCGCGGTTGATGGTGTTGGCTGTGGACTCACATTGTTCCGTGGCGGATGCTTGGGATGGGCAATCCTTTCCATATTTTAGAGCTGAGAGGTCGGATCACATGACTGAGAGACTGGAGATGTTACAGGAACTTGAGGGCATTGGGGGGGGGGTGACTTGGGGGTGGGATTACTGGAGCTGGTATGATGGTTCCTTCTCTGTGGGGGAAGCTTATACGGTCTTGAATGGTCCAATGATGTTCGATCCTAGATGATGCGTTGTTAACTGCAGACGTATATGTATGTAGGTAGATAACACGGCACGCGTGAAGGTTTTTATTTGGTGGCTATTCAGGAGGGGGAGATTGTTGACATGAGACATGTTTTCCCAACAAGTGGAGAGCGTGGAACACTTATTTTTTAGGCGTGGGAGCTTTGTGGACGCATTGGCTATGTTCAACAATACCACGATTTCCTTTGATGAAGTCTCGAGCTTATGGGAATCCATTGGCTTAGATTGGCGAGGTATTGAGAAGGAGCATGCGAGTTGCATACCAACTCTTTTGGCTATTTGGTTGGCCAGAAATGGGGTAATATTTCGAAACGATTGCTTTTATGTGAAAATGTGGTGGCGCATGCTAAGGCACTTGTAGAGAGTTTGTTCATGTAGTGCATGCTTTTACATCTCCTTGTACTCAACTTGGACTCTTGTAGTGATTAACGGTGAAGTTGTGAATACACCTATAAGGTGGAGGCCCTTTTTCCTTTCAAAAAGAAAAGAAAATAAATGCATACATATATTGTACATTGTTAACGTTATTATATTTACATTTATATTTGTAACCCTTCGAGTTCCGTAACTCTCTGTGACCCTTCGAATTCTGTAATCCCCCGTGACCCTTTGGGTTCCGTAACCCTTGTATTCTTTAGGGTTTTCTCTCTATATAAGAGACCCTAACTCTATGGAATAAACATCTCATCTGTTCCTCTTCTCACAACGACGATCCTATATCGAAGTCTAATACCCTAAATCTACCGCCACCATCAGCCCTCTCTCCGCCGATAAGGAGAGAGGGTTGGACCTCTTGCGTCGCTCGTAGATTTGATGGTCTTGGGCAAGGCAGTCCGAGTCCCCAACATCATCAACTGCCATCGTCAGCGGTACCTAAAGCACCGCCCAAGGCTCTAGCAGCTCCAGTCGCATCTCCTGCATCGTCGACACCGCCTGGAGCCACACCCTCTCCAACAACCCCTATTTCTCCCAACTTGATGTTCCATACTCTTTATTCTATCAAGTATGGGAGAAAGGGGGAGTCAGAGATGATTCTTCAGGACGTTTGCTGCCCTACCACAACTAACAGTCCGACACTCTAGACTACTACCCAGATCAGCTGTCTTCACCGAGCATCAACTTCTTCGTCAGGGTTTATACTTCTTTTACGATCCGACTTCTACTCCGCGCTGGACTTCTTCTACAACGATTCTTCTCCAAGCATGACAGAGATATGTTCCGGTGACCTGCAGACATGATAGAGATATGTTCCGATGACCTGATATCACAATGACTCTACAGATATGACAAAGATACGTTCCGGTGATCTGAAAGCCGCATACCTGTCCTCAAGCGAGTTCTTCTACCAACAACGAACTAAGTTCTTATGATGCATCGTGTGAAGATGTGGTGCATACTTTTTCTTTTTGTTACAAAGTACAGCTTTCTCAGCTCCATCTTGAGGGGGAGTGTTAGCGTTATTATATTTACATTTATATTTGTAACCATGGTTTTAAAAGGCGGCGCCTCGAGGCGCAAAGGCGTACGCCTCGAGGCGAGGCGGGCCTAAAACGCCCCGAGGCGCACGCCTCAGGTACATCTTAAGAGGCGTACGCCTCAGCCTCGCCTGAGGCGCTCGAGGCGTGAGGCGCTCGAGGCGAGGCTGAGGCGTAAGCCTCAAAAAATCGTATTTTTTTTTTAAGTTTTGGCTTTGCACGTGACCTTTTTTTGTAAAACCGAAGGGTCGGGGGGAGGGGGCGTTCAAAGAGAATTGATTGCTTGAAATAAGTGAAGGTGAAGCTCCATGATCTTGTATACATCATGTTCCATTTATCATACACCTACACATACTATTTCTATTGCACACAGATTTGAGTTTGAATTGTAATAATAAATATTTTATATTAGTTGCAAGTTTTCAACTTGATATTGTTATTTGGTTATATAAGTTATGCATGTTAGATTAATTATCATATATATGAGGAAGAAAGTTCGAAAATAAACAGCGAGACCCCCGTCTTGTTGGGGTATCATATGGCAGGAGGGGATGCATACGGTTCTCCAACAACGTCCAACAAGACAAATGGTTGGGATTCAAGGTATGTTGGTATTTTTTACTTCAAACACTAGAAATTATGGTTTTTATAGTACTTTAGTATTAAGTATAGACTTTAATTCAATACTCATATAGAATTATTGAAGTTGGAGTTGGAACTTGATATTCCATATATTAATAGCTTAGTATTAGTTTTTTTTGAACTACAATGCCTTCGTCGCTTATATATTGTATCTTTTACTAGTGTTTAACTATTCTTAAATGTGTTTTTGGGAAAACTTAATATTATCATATATTTTTTTCAATGTATTTTGCTCTAATTTTAATTTTTTTCCAAAAAATTGAGGCTTACGCCTCGACCGCCTCGAGGCTTACGCCTCACCTCAATTTTAGGAAAAACGCCTCGGACCGCCTCGCGCTTTTTTAAACCTTGTTTGTAACCATTCGAGTTCTGTAACCCCCCGTGACCCTTCGGGTTCCGTAACTCTCTATCACCCTTTGAGTTCTGTAACCTCCCGTGACCCTTTGGGTTCCATAACACTTGTATTCTTTAGGATTTTCTCTCTATGTAAAAGACCCTAAATCTATAGAATAAATATCTCATTAGTTCCTCTTCTCGACGTACATGTTACTATATTAATATTTAATAGTTGATACTAAGTAAATAATAGTAATATAGTGATACGCATTCACAGATCCACGACATATGCCAATTATTAGTTCAATTAGAAAGCTTTGTTTCTAATCTATTTTAATTCATCTTCTTTCATTCAAATCTTTGATTATTACAAATCATATTTTTAAAAACTATGTTATTATGCTCATTTGGTCGTATCATTTTGTTTATACAGAATGCACGATTTAGTTTAAAGTTAATGCACTACTCTCACTTGTTTTTGTTTGATTCTCATTGTTTTCTTTCCAATATCATTCATCAAGTAGTAGTCAACAATCAACAATCGGCATTGACAACAACAATATGTGTGCGCAATATAATGTGTATTTATATGCTAAATATACTTCATTCTTGCATATAAATATGTATTTGTATGTTTTCATTGTTTAGGAATCAAAACGATCTTAATTCGCAAGAATTGTTTTGAGCTACTGTCTAGATTTCCACAGATATCATCGATATACCCCTTTTCGAGTTGACCGATACGATATCGACATCGATATCTCGAGCTTATTACACATACAATTGATACTAAAAAATGATTGGTGATGGATCTATAATTTGTATACAAATGCTCAACAAAAAGAAAAAAAGGGATCATCTCTTATTCTTTTTCCTATTAACACGAAGGGAATAAAAGGTGATCTTTGATGCATGTTGTTGGAGTATATTGTGTTATACGTCACTTATGGTTAAGATGGGTAAATGGATCACTCCAGGATCCATTTACCACATCTAGTTGTTTAGTCCCACATCTGCCGGCTGTGAGATATGGAGACTCAGTGAGGGCTATATAAGAATCCCCTCACCCTCTGTATCCAGTGAGAAAATTTAATGCATAAATCAACCCTTTGAGGCATTCTCCCGTGGCTTCATCCTTATCCTTATGGAGTAGGGTTCCACATTAAATCATGGTATTCCATAATGTTTAATCTGTATTTCTTAGATATGCTTCCACATTATATTTTCTAACATGGTATCAGAGTAGATCGATTCTCGAGGATTTTTTTTCTTTATTGGTTTGTTCGAGATTCAATATTATTTTGAAGTTCATGTTCATGATCAAGTTTCATAAATTTGGGGGTTTCAAGACCCTAATTTGAGGCAGTCCTAAGTTCTAGTGTTTCTTTTTTGAAACCCTAATCCTTCCAATCAGTAGATCAAACCTCCAACAGCAAGAAGCAATCTTCAACTCCAGATTCAGAGGTCTCAAAGAAGGAAGATAGAGTAGGGGCGCATCTCCCTTGCACCAAGCTCCAATTATAGGTAGTCCCATGCTCTGATCAAAGTTTCTGTGCCGGCGTCACCTCCCTGCCGCCCCATGTCGGTGCTAGGCTCCAGTCCCAGGTCCCCCTGCTGCTCCCTGACCTCCTTTGTTCCATCGCCAGGTCAGGTGCCCTGGAGTTGGGTGACCATCACGAGAATAAAGGTGATTCCAACGGTCACTGGAAAAAAAAACAAAAAAGGGCATAGGCGGAGGCATCTCCAAATGGAGGTTCTTGAATCGGTCCAAGAGGCGGCAAGCGACGATGGGCGCCACCTCCAAGTCTTTCCTTCCTCCTCACATGCAAATGCCACCCTCCTACTCGCAACCAGGCGGTTCGTACTACCCTTCTCCAGGCGGAACCACTCCTTCGATCTGTACGATGCTCCAGGCGCAACCATCCCTAGAAGGCCTCCTTTTTCGAACTGTGACACCCAGGCGGCACCACCCTCTCCTCCATTGCGAGGTGCGACTTCCAGTATACGGAAGCTCCTCCTCCCGAAGTCGCATGTCCCCCGTCGTGCAGCTCTTTTCCAACGCGCAAAAGGCACACTCCAACAATGGCGACATTTTCAAGAGGTTGAACCCCTCTGCCTTCCCCCAGGCAGTGGCGATGAACCCCCAGGCACCCCCTCTAACCTCCATGTGACAGTGGTCCTCCTCTCGATGCCGCCCTTCCTCCTCCCTCCTCATTAGCGACGATGGCAGAGCGAGTTCACGAAGGAGGGTACCAATGGGAACCCTAAAGCCCGCTGCATATTTTATTTTTTTTATTATTGTAAGTGCTCAGTGGACCGAAGGTTGTAAAAAAGAGGGATGGGAGAAGGAAAAAAGGCCCATGGGTTACCACTGGATTTAAAATAAAAATAAGGGACGAGGTCAACCGTTAAAAAAAGGAAGGGGCTGATTTTGAAAAAAAAGGAGAGAAGCTCCTGCGTCGAGAGATTTTGTTTAAAAAAGGGGGAATTTCTTTAAAAAAGGGTGCATATATGCAAAAAAAGACATACACGAAAAAGGAAGGGAAAGGCAAGAAAAAAAGAAGATGAAAGTCTTCTTTGAAAAACGTGTGATGGTTGTTAAAGAAACGAAATGAAATAGCCGAGTAAAAAAACGATTTTAAAAAATTGAAAAGAAAAGCCAAAATGAGCGGCTAGTGTGATGTTTTGTTTCCCATCTTCGTTGTCTTCTCCCAACTTTGTCGATGTCATTGTTTTTCGACAAGTATGGGAGAAAGGGGGAGTATTGTATAGAGTCACAGGTTTGTTCTAGATTCAGATGTTAGATTCCAGAACAGTCTGTTGTTCAGACTCTACAGTTCTTTAGATATTTCAGTCAGACTCGACGTTTAGATGCTTTTCGAGTCTGCAGTTCAATGTGCACATGTGTGCCATCAGTTGTGAGGTCTGCATCTTTTCTAGTCGACTCAGAGTTTTCATGTGTTCCATAGGGACTTCAGTAGAGATCCCATTTCCTACGCCATGTGGGCTAGGGTTTTCATGTTGTTTCATAGGGACTTCAGAGTAGAGATCCCATTCTTTGAGCCAGTATGGGAGAGACCCATATCTCTAATGAGGAGACTTTTCAGACTCCATTCTCCAACGACCGTGGACTCCAATGAGGATGTCTCCACGATTTCAGAGATGGAGCAGTTATCCACATGTTGTGGCGGACTAGAGTTCTCCAAGTGGAGACTCGTTTCAGTTGCAATGACTTTGACAAACGCAGTACAGAGCACATGCTCTCTGACATGGAGATTCAATTTGCCTCACACTCCGGCCCGTTTGTTCCTCCTCACCTGCACGGCATGGGGAGCAACGTCCTCGACAACAACCGACTGTTGTGCGTGTTGAGTTGATATTGCCTGTAGTATCTTGCAGTGTAAGTTGAGATTTCTTTCTATTTGTTTAAGATGAGCATTGCATACTCCAGCTTGAGGGGGAGTGTTGGAGTATATTGTTATGCATCACTCATGGTTAGGATGAGTAAATGGATCATTCGGGGATCCATTTAACACACTCAGTTGTTTAGTACCACATCTACTAGTTGTGAGATGTGGAGACTCAATGAGGGTTATATAAGAAGCCCCTCACTCTCTGTATCCAGTGAGAAAGCGCAATGCATAAATCAACCCTTTGAGGCATTCTCCCGTGGTTTCATCCCGCTCCTAGGGAGCAGGGTTCCACGTTAAATGGCGGTGCTCCATAATGTTTTATCTTTATTTCTCTGATACACTTCCACAATATATTTTCTAACACATGTAAATAATGATATTAAAATAAGTAATTACTAGCCTAGTTAGAGTTCTTACAAGCTACTTCTTAATACTACACATATAAAAAACATGCGCATCCTTGTCACTGTATTTCTGTACATAACAACTTTGGTACCATTTAACTCCTTGTAAGTAGTGTATCGTGTTAAGTCAAACCACCTCCACCAATGATTCATGATTGTAACTTTATCTGGAAGCTAAAGCTACTGTGTGGATTGGGCTTCTTTATGTAGCTGTTCCATAAAATGCGCATCATGACAAGAGACCGTTGTTCTATACTTTTCAGAGATATCTCAATGGATGCCCTCTTTGTGAGATGTAGATTGAGACAATAGACCGTCTTCTCTTCCGTTATGTGAAGTCGTCCCCAATGTGGTTGGAGGTTGAGATAGATTGGCCGAATCTTCAGAATTTGAACATGTTTTGGAACTCTTTGTTTGAGGCAAAAGATTGACATAGAGAGGACCTCCTACGACCAATTGCAACCATATATGCAATTTTGTTAGCTAGAGATGATGCACTCTTTTCTTTACAACATTTTTATGCTGAAAATGTAATTTTCTAGTTTAACGCTCTTTTCGAGTCTTCGTTACTGTAAGTCATGTTTTTATTCTTCATCTTTAATATATCTGGGGCGGACACCATACCGTGTTTTCACCTTTTTTGGTCTAAAAAAGTATATGGTGTTAGTTGTGGACTTACTAGGAATAAAATCTAACTAGTTCTCTCCACCTCGGTTAAACTACCTCCTCTCGCATTTTTGTTCTATGGATCATCAACTCGATACCTTTATGGTTTGCATAACTATGCATGCCATCTTTAATGTTTTAATAAGACACAATAATACATTTTATCCTATAATGTAGCATAGCTCGTAAACATATTATTTTTTTACAATCGCATCCAATTCTTAATATTTAAAGCATTCCTATATTTTCACTAAAGTATACTCTGGTGATACTTGAATACATGGCAGTAATGGTTTTACTTAATATTGATAATCGTAAGAATGAAATATAATATATCATGTTTCACAAAATTTTTAAAGGATAATGTTCTATAATTGATATTATAAAAGTGATCTCTATATCTTACTTGGTAAAGAAACCTTTGCAAGTAAATAAGCTAGTTTCTGACATGAATGCTTTGATATCACATATAATGCAAATTTTAGTGGATGTATGCAGAAGTTAGGGAATGTTTGTCTTGAAAACAAGTGGATTGATAACAATTTACATTTTGATTATCAAGTTCATAGAGGAAATTGATACAATGGTCATGAGAATTTCAAACTTTTTTAAAGGTGGGACTCTCATACTTGTAGGAGAGGAAGTGTTGTTATTTGGAAACATGAGGGGAATGAATGGATTATATCGTGGCAGCGAGGAAATGAGAAATATCATAATGTGGCTTCCATTACGGTAACTTGAAGATGAAGATCAGACTTAAAAGATAGAAATAGTTTTGGAGGAGACTCTAAATATTGCATGTTTATATACGAGGTTGATTTGGATGAACTTATTAGAATGCAAGTTTAAGAAAAAGGTTAATTAGTACCCCAAAGAATTTTACAATGATACATGATTTGGTTGGAACAAATATGCTAGAGTAACTTTTAAAGTATACAAGTATATATGAAAGTAAGGCGCTGGTTAATTGAAAGAAAGTCTTGATTTCTTGTCACTTGTGATGTGCACTTATTATTAGACAGGTGGCGGCATTCACTATGAGAATGGAGACAATGACATGGATTGGTTATTTTTTTTTGATAAAAAGAGATTGGTTGGTTTTAGAGAATGTAAGCTTATTAAAGGCGAACGAAGACTACCCACCACTTTTTGTTGGTGTTGATGTGAGAATAAAGAAGTTAGAAATGATTGGAGTAAAGAAGTTAGGAACCAATGACATGGTATGTAAGTAATTAGGCTAAATTGTGAATTTTACCACATGACAAGGACATTTCAACGAGGAGATGCTTCAAATGATTCATTACGCATGTATAATCTTCTTCCTTTACGTTTGTTGTTGTCGTCAGGATTTCGACAGTGTCTTGAGACTTTGATTAGGCAATTCTTCTAGTCATCTTCTGAGGAGATTGCGGTTATCCCTCTGGTTGAGTGGAAGATGGTGACATGACGTGTGGATGTTGGAGGGTTGTGTGTTGAACCTCGAGGAGATGAACACAACTTGCTTGCTAAGTGAGTCATGCGTAATTGGGGAGATAATGTGTACTTGCTCTGTAGGTTGATGCAGAAGATTTATAGTGTCACCTCTACATTGTCTATTAGCCATGGAGTCATATGGTCGCCCACTATATTTTGGAAGGGGATTTGCTTTGTTTTTGTCACGGCTTCACCTTACCTGAGGTATGTTGGGGTTTCAATTTCTGACTAGTTGAGTGTATAAAGAAGGGGTACTCTGTGGTCTGTTCTCACGGTTATTCACTCTGGTTGCTGAATAAGGAATGTGAGTACTGCATGCATGGTTGAATGGAGTTTATACCCCTTTGTTCTGCTCCGACCTTTCGGATCAAAGGGTGGAGGTGTTCATGAGGATGTCAGATGAGGATGTCAGAGTTTATGACTTCTATGGAGGGGTTGTTAGGAAGATGGGAATGTTCGAATTGGTTTGATAGGAGTTTTTTTAGGCAATAAGGCCTATAAGGTCTCCTCTGCCGCTGTGGTTTTTGTTTATATGATTAGTTTGTAGGATGGCATGAGGATTGGAGCTTGAAGGCCCCCCCTGTGAATCAAGATCTTTATGTGGCTTCTGAGATAGGGGGAGTATTGAGTGGTGCTCGGAGGGCCAAGATCTTTTCAAGGGTGTATGAAACTTGCCCACTTTGTTCGGGTAGATCTGAGATGTAGATTACACATTCGTTACTTGTGCTAGATCAAGATAAACCTAGTATGCTCCTTTTCAATGGGTGTATATCGGCAATTCATCAACATTTTTGGATTCCATCTTCCTTGGCTGGAATGGCTTGGATGGTGAAAGGATCCAGGCTTTGGCATTTATTTGGGGTCTTTGGCAGGCTAGAAAGGATGTGGTATTCCATCAAGAGAGATTTTATATGGAGAAAGTCATGGAACATGCCAATACTCTTTCTGGGTATTGGTCGTTGTAATCTTTGATATGTTTTGATATAATACAAGTTAGGGGGAGCACCTTTTGGGGCTCCACCCCATTTTCCTAAAAGAAAATCTGTTTGGAAATATGATTGAAGTACCTATAATATATGGGAGACTGAGTAAACTTGTTTAAGGTAGACACAGATGTATTAGGTGTTGGTATGCGGTGGAGCACATATAAAAAGAAACTTGATTTTATAGCAAAACTTGCAGGTTTGGAACTCTTCTTAAAACAAAAGGAGGAAAGCTTTACTGCACGTAAAAAGGCGAAGAACAAATTGTATAGCTTGATCCTAAAGAAGAAGAAAGTTTCTTTCTTATAAAAATATTGTAAGGCATAGGAGTGGACAAAGAAGGATGTTTTTTCTTTTAGTTGCACAGGGGTTGAAGTCAAAATATAAATGTGGTGACCATAAGATAATGTAGAAGAATAGTTTCCACATGATGGGAATGATGCTATTGAGATCACTTTGGCTACTCCAAAATTTAGTGGAATAACTAATAAAATATGGATAAGGTGGAACAAATTGCATTTTAGGAAAGATGCTCCTACATTTTCAGGCAAGATTTAAACAAGAAGGAAAGGTGGCAGAGATGTACTACATAATATCGTGCAAGATAAGGTTAAAGATATCTTTATATGAAATTATTTTGAAAGCCTGCAAGACTATCACAGAAAATAATATCTACTTTTTTTTAAGGGGTCAAGAGGTGGGTTGTTAATTATAGATATGCATAGGATGTTTACACATAATGATTATGACAATACGGGGTTTTGGATCACACAAAAATTGGTGTTCCACAAATAGAAGATAAAATGAGAAACATATCTAGAGTATTTTGGATATCTAAGCGGACAATCCTTTTAGTTCGTGCCATATGTTTTGTCAGACACAAACAATCCATCACCCGTCCTCATAAATATATATTTTCATGGTATTCAGTCCAGCTCACACTTAAATTTAAGTTTTCAGGTTTCAAAATTCAAGGATCCACGTGATGCATGTGCTGCAGTTGTTGCTGAATCATATCGACTTTGGTTACAGTTTGAAACTCGTACTGATGACATCACAGTTATAATAGTTCATGTCAACGGCCTACCTGATGTATGATATTCACTTTTGATTGGTTTTGCTTGTTGCATTTGTTCATCCTTTTAAGAACATGGCAACTACATTCTTCACAGGTTGATCATGTTCGAACAGAGACAACTATTCCTACACTGCCATCACGACAAATTGCTGAGACAATTGGATCTGAATCCCCAGCGACAGTACCCTGGAACACCAAAAATCATCGTGTGAGACATGATGTATCAAGGGCTCGTCTAAGGGCAATCGAGTCTTCCCTTGAGACTGGCGCTGTCTGGATTCCTCCATCACCAACTCACAGGAAGACTTGGGAAGAAGAAGTATTTTTCATCTTGTATTTATGCATCTGTTAGCATTTTGCAATCTGTTAGTGGGTTTTATCCGACTTGTGGATTTGGAGATATTTGTAAGAGTGACTTTAAAAATGCTTACGAATGATATTCTGATTTTACACCATTCTAGGCACATATTGAACGGGCATTAAGGGATCACTTCTTATTTAGAAAATTGACAGAGTCTCAAAGCCAAGTGCTGCTTGATTGCATGCAGAGGGTTGAAGTGAAACCTGGGGATGTTGTTGTTCAACAGGTAGCGATGTATGATGCTTCTTATTATATTTCAATATTTTTTGTATTCTCTATCTCTGATAAGTGAACGATAAATTCTTAGGGTGGAGAAGGTGATTGCTTTTATGTTGTTGGAAGTGGAGAATTTGAAGTATTAGCTACTCAGGTATTGGGGAATGTGTAATCTCATAATGCTGCATTAAAATTCTGCTCTGCAATGCTCATTCATCTCTTTGATAGCATGCTTAATTACTTGAAAGTTGTAGATGTCTGATATTTCTTAATGTAGCTTTTGTTGATGGCAGATAGAAGATGATGGAAAGGAAGTGACCAAGATTCTACACCGATATACTGCTGAAAAGCTGTCATCTTTTGGAGAACTAGCTCTGATGTGAGAACGCAGTTTTTTTGCACTTCAAATTGTTCAAAATCTCGATAACAGCTCTGAGATGAAAGAGCATTGCCTCTACCAACGTTTTTCTGAAAAAGCACTTCTACCCTGAAATTGACTTTTTTTTACAAGTTCAAGGGCTCGTGTAGTGTTAGATTTGGATTCTACAGCGATCTAGTTAATGTTGGTGTTACATCTAGTCTGACATGGGTTAGAACTAGAATTGATGAGAGGCTCTAGGTCTACATATAGGGCTTTGTACTACTGGTTAACCGTAGAAATATGAAATAAAATATGTGAAATCAAATAACAAGAGCACAACATGGATTTTAGTGGAACTTTACTACGGAGGAATGGGATGGAACTACATGCGGAAGGCAGACTCCCCTAAAGCATGGAATGCCTAGCTTGGACAAAACAATGACCAAAAATACACAAGTCGAGTACATATCTCATATACAGTTCTGACTTTATAATGTGGCTGTTTGTTGAGATATTTGCTTTCTTTCTTATTGTTCTCTTATTATCTATTTATTTTGTCTTCTTGTAATTTGCCCAATAGGTTCCTCTCCTATATAAGAGAATCTAAGGGCTCTATGCAATTAACTCTTTTCGCTCTACATACTACATAGTATCGGAGCGATGGTCCTAAACCGGAGTTTCCATATCAACCCTAACCCTAACCCTAATCGTCCCCCCTCCCTGCGCCGCTGTCGCCAACTCTCCAGGCCGCCGGCAGCAGCCCAACCCCCTCCCTCATGCCACAACCGATCGCTTAGGCCCCCGTCTAGGCCACCGCCTGACCTTCCCAGGTCGCCCATGCCATCGTCGACCGCTGCCCGACCTTCCTCGGCCGCCGCCGGCCCTCCTGTACGCATCCGTACACCTATGAGGTTTGATCTGCGGTCTGAATCAGTCTGATTTTTGCCGGAAAACGTGATTTCAGCCATATAAATCGCATTTTCGGCCCTAACGAGCGACGAAGATTGATGAGGATTGTTGTATGAGTTTACATATACAACCAATCCTCTGTATGTTTGTGTAGACTCGTTCATACCGGTCTACTCCCTAGTTGAGTTCCATGTTTGATCGTTTTACTATCATGTCAGAGAACAAGGGTGACATTTTTTCATCTGGAGCCTTTAAGGGCCTGGTTCCCGTCGCTAAAATGGATCGAACCAACTATGAGTTGTGATCCATGCAGTTCCTTACCCTCATGCAGTACAACAACAAGGAGCACATATTGACAGATCCAGAGCCAACGTGTAAGACTAGGGCAAATGCTTCTTGGAAGCAAGATAACGCGTATGCACATGTTTGGGTATGTGGGACCCTCATCACGGAAATAGCCAATGATATTATGAACCAGTCCACCGCCAAGGCAATGTGGGATGCTTTGGCTTCCACCTATGCCCAAGCGAAGAATGAAGCCAAGATTCTTCAGCTACGGTTTGATATCTACAAGGTCAAGCAGAATGGTCGTCCTCTGCACGTGTACTACTCTTCGCTCCGTGGCATGTTCGAGAAGCTTCATAGCTATATGGCTATTACGACATCTCAAGAATAGCAGCAGTCTTACATGAACTCCACAATGGTTGGAGTTTTCATGACCAACCTTGTTACAGAGTATGATGCAACGCATACTACGCTTCTCATCGGGGCTACCATACCTCCCATGGAGGAGGCCTATAACTGTCTCAGCTGGACTATCATGCATTCTACGACCACTCCACCCTCTTCAGCTATGGTCGCTTTTCGTGGTTGAGGAGGGCCGACCCAATCTAGAGGACACACCTCTCGTGGTAGAGACGGTGGACGTCTGCGTGGCCCTTACACCTTCTGTCGTCGTTCGTGACATGGAGAAGATACATGCTACCAGAAGTATGGATATTCCTGCTTCTGGTCGCGTTGTAGAACAAATTGTGCCTTTAAAGGATCCAGCTTCCCAGGCTGATCCTCGTCTGGATGATATTGTCTTTCGTGTTCGAGAGATCATAACTCCTACTATTGGCACCACCACTACAGATACCGCAACCGCAACCAAAGCCTCTTCAAGCTCCTCAAGTATCGCCTATGCTTTTACTGGTAGTACTGGTGCATGCATGACAAAGTGGATTATGTACTCTGGTGCTTCCCGCCACTTGTGTGGAGACAAAACACAGCTGAGGTCCTACATGACTATACCACATGGCAAATAGGTTATTACTAGTGGCGACCACTTACCCATTACAAGACAGGGAGAAGTGCACTTGATGTCAACCATGCGTCTTCAGAATGTTTTATATGCTCCCGACTTTCAGATGAATTTACTTTCCATTAGTTAGATTACTAACGATCTGCATTGTCGTGCCATTTCAACCCTTTGTCTCTTGTGTTTCGGGACATACTCACGGGCAGGGCGATTGGATGTTGCCGTGAGCATCGAGGGCTTTATAGATTGGTCCAACCTCCTCATGCTAGTGTTTCTACTATAACCTACTGGACAAATCTCTTCATATCAGTGACACCTTCATTTTGGCCACCTTCCTCTGAAGAAGCCGTGTCATGCAGTGTTGTTAAAAGCGATAGGCGCTCCAAGGCGCTAGGGGGTGCAAAACGCCCGAGGCGCTAGGCGCTCCCTAGGCGCTCGCCTGAGAAAAGCAAGGCGCCATATATAAAAATAAATAAATTATGCACAAGTCTATGTAATATATGCACATACACATGTGTATGTATGTGTAATTGTAAATATATGTATGTATAACTTATATTTCAATCTAAGACCAATCCAATATATTTGTGGGTGTGTTTACATGCACGTATATAAATGTGTACGTGTACATGTGTGTATGTATGTATAGTTATAACTTATAAATATATGTATGTATAGCTTATATTTAAATTTAAAACCAATCCAACATACTTGTCGGTGTGTTTATAAGCGTGTGTATAAATGTGTGCATGTACATCTCTATGTCTAAGTAAGTGTATGTATATGCTATCACCAAATTATATTTTGTGATCAATCCACTGTTTATTAATATTGTATGTATAATGTATGCATGTACTTGCATATATATATATGTATATGTATTAAATATTTGTGTTTATGTGTATATTTGTATGTATGTGTGTATATATGCATATGTATTTGCTTACATGTGTGTGTGTTTGTGTAAGTATGCGTACATGCCTATGTATACATGTGTGTTTTTTCTATTTATATGTATATATGTGTGTGTGTGTGTGTGTTTATAATACTTCAAGCTAATATATATAGAGAAGAATATATACTTTTTAGTCAAAAAGTATATGTAATATTTAGAACTAAAACATTAATGTACATACATACGTATATGAAATAGAAGTATGTGTAAATTAGATATACATGTGTGTGCATATGTATAA
The DNA here is from genome assembly GCA_037367405.1 of Ottelia alismoides. Lineage (NCBI taxonomy): Eukaryota > Viridiplantae > Streptophyta > Magnoliopsida > Alismatales > Hydrocharitaceae > Ottelia > Ottelia alismoides. Next base: position 25,720 of record JAZKJV010007148.1, read on the forward strand.
GTATGTGTGTTAATGATACTTAGAACTAATATATATCTAATATAAAAAACCTAAACATAGATAAAAATCACACAAAGTGTGCAAAAAGCCTTACTTTTGCCTAAGGCGCTCAAGGCGAGTGCCTAGAGCCTCTAGCCAGGCGCTCGCATGAGCGGCGCCTGAGGCAAAACGCCTCGCCTGGAAGGAGGCAAGGCGCTAGGGCCTCGCCTCGCCTCGCCTGGGAGCCTAGGCGAGCGCCCGGAGGGCTTTTGACAACACTGGTGTCATGTTTTCCCTCAGATTTCTATGAGATCCTCCTTTCAATGTGAGGCATTGCCAGCTTGGGAAGCATTGCCGTTCCTCCTTTCCATCCCGTCAGAGTCGGAGCAGTTCTCAGATATTTGAGCTCCTTCATTTAGACAATTTAGGGTCCGAGTCGTATTCCTGATCACCATGAATATCATTTTTATATAGTTGTGGTCGATGATTTTTTTAGACTTTCCTGAGTCTTTTTATTGAAGAATAAGTCTGGGGTATGATCTCTGATAAGATATTTTATTAGTGAGATAAAGAACATTTTTTCTGCCAATGTCAAATATCTTCGTTCTGATAATGCCTTAGAATTTTGCACCTTACAACTTTCTGAATTTCTTAGATCTCTTGGCATTGTTCACCCGACCTCATGTGCAGAACGGTGTTGCTGAGCGCAAACAACGTCATTTACTTGATGTGACCAGAACCTTATTGATATATAGTCGTGCTCCTCACGCTTACTGGGACGTTGTTGTCCTTACTGCATGCTATTTGGTGAACCGCATGCCCTTATCTGTGTTAGGAGAGGAGATTCCTTTCTCTATTGCGTTTCTCGTGAAGGATCTTTTCTTCCTTATACCTCGTGTGTTCGGATATGTTGCTTTTGTTCATGTTGTCTCTCCAGGTCATGACAAGCTCTCTCCTAAAGCTGTCAAGTGCGTGTTTGTCAGCTGCTCTCGTACTTAAAAATGGTGTCGTTGCTTTGGTCCGCTAAGGCAGAAATACCTTATCTGTGCTGGCGTTACTTTCTTTGAGTATGTTATGTATTTTTCTCCTACAAGTGATAAACTAGCCCTATCTGACTCTGATGATGAGATCTACATGCCTCCACATCCTACTGTCGTTCCTCTACCTCCCTTTACTCATGTTCTACCACCACCTCCTCAGCCACCACTACCACCTCCTACTCCTATCTCTACACCTGCTCCATTGGTTCCACCTCCTACTGTGACTCAGTTTTGACACGTGTTTTTACTCGTAGGTCTCACTCGGTTCCCCCTTCTCATAGGTCTTGCCCATCATCCAACACGCCTTAGGTATGTAATGAGCACATTGTTTCTACTGATGACACGACCGAGTTTTCAGTGAATCAATACAGTAAGATTCCATACAGGATGTGTAGGTGCCTTCTCCAGAAGGGAACTTACAGGATTGGGACTTGACATATGATCTTGATGTGTCGATTGCTCTGCGAAAGCAGAAACGTACGTATGCTACTTACCCTCTTGCAGCCCAGATTTCCTTGAACAGATTGTTAGAGGATTTCAGGAGGTTTACTTTGGCACTATCAACCGTGGAGATACTACGGACATATCAGGAGGCTCTTCAGAACAAGCAATCAAGGTTGGCCATGGAGGAGATGACCACGCTACAGTCACGTGGTACATGGTGTTTGGTTTCTGCTCCAGTTGACGCATTCGTTGTGCGATGCAAATGTGTGTTCACTATGAAACACCGTGCAGATGGCAGTGTGGATCGCTATAATGTGAGACTTGTGGTACATGGGTTCACCCAGACATATGAGGTGGACTATCAAGATACTTTCTCTCCGATTGCCAGACATTCTACTATGCGTACTCTACTTTATGTTGCTGTGACACGAGATTGGTCCGTTTACCAGCTTGATGTGAAGAATGCCTTCCTCTATGGTGATCTACAGGAGGAGGTCTACATGCAACATCCACTTGGGTTTGCTACTGAGGGGGAGTGTCAGAAGGTTTGTAGGCTACATAAGACTATATATAGCCTTAAGCAGAGTCCAAGAGCATGGTTCCATAAGCTCTCGGATTTGATAGAATAGGAGGGGTTTGTGCGATCGACTGCCGATCACTCTTTGTTTATGCATAGGACCCAAAGAGGTACTATTGTCATTCTTGTTTATGTTGATGATATTATTGTTATAGGGAATGACGAGCAGGGCATTCAGGTTGCTAGAGACTTCGTAGGTCAACAGTTTGCGATCAAGGACCTTGGTAATTTATGTTACTCCTTGGTCTAGAGTTTGCGAGGAGTCATCATGGTCTTGTGATGACCTAGAGGAAGTGCGTCACAAATCTTCTTTCAGAGACATACATGTTAGATTGCAGACCTATCACTACTTTTATCGACCCGAGTATGAAGGTGTAAGATGATGACACTGAGGAGGTCGACAAGAGGATGTACATGGAGCTTGTTGACAAGCTACTATATATGACAATTACCAAGCCTGGCATATCCTTTCCCGTGAGCAAAGTGAGTTTATGGAGTAGCCCATACCTTCACATATGGATGCCGTCCATATGATTCTGAGGTATCTGAAGACGTCACCAGGTATGAGACTTCTTTTCAGTAGAGGCACATCTCTTTCAGTAATAACATATTCATATGCAGATTATGTTGGGTGTCTAAAGGATATGAAGTCTATTTCATGCTTCTTTGTGTTCATAGGGAATTCCTTGGTTTCATGGAAGAGCAAGAAGCAGACCGTGTTGCCATATCGAGTGCTGAATCAGAATACAAGGCCATGGAACATGCTAGCACAGAGATGATGTGGGCAAGATCTGTTCTTATTGACCTGACTATAGAGGTGCCCTTTCCATGCACCTCCAATATGACAATCGGGTTGCTCTTTTCATTGCCAACAAACCAGCATTTCATGAGAGGACCAGGCACGTAGAGGTGGACTATCATTACACTCGTGACATGATACATAAGGGTCTTGTCGCCACTATGCATGTCAGCTTTGGAGACCAGACAACATATGTTTTTACAAAGGCCTTAGCTAGGGGGTCTTATCAGAGATGTTGTTCCAAGCTGTCTGATCGATATTTACGCTCCAGCTTGAGAGGGAGTGTTGAGATATTTGCTTTCTTTCTTATTGTTCTCTTATTATCTATTTATTTTGTCTTCTTCTTGTAATTTACCCAATAGGTTCCTCTCCTATATAAGAGAAACCAAGGGCTCTCATTAATGCAATTAACTTTTTTCCCTCTATACTGTTGAATATAATTGGCCTTTTTATGTGCCTAATATGTAGAAAGCACATCATGACAAGGGACTGCTGCGCTACACTTTTAAGGGATGTCTCAAACAAATGTCCTCTCTGTGACACAGATTGAGATAATAGACCATTTATTCTTTTACCTGTGAGAAGACTTCTCTTATATGGCTGGAGGTGGAGGCCGACTGTTGAATCTCAATAATCTAGACTTGTTCTGGAACTCACCATTTGAGGTGAAGGATCGAACCCGAGAGGATCTGCTACGACCACTTACAACTATCTGAGCAATTTGGTTAGTTAGAAATAGCTTACTCTTCCCTTTACATCATTTTTATCCTGAAAATATAATCGTCCACTACAATTCTTCACGAATCTTGGCTACTGTAAGTCCTTCGGCTCTTACTCCTAGTTTTTTTAATAAATTTGGGACATGCACCATAGTGCGTTCCTCCCTTTTTTGGTCTAAAAAATACGACTCTGCGTTCCTCCCTTTTTTAATATAAAAAGTACGACTCTGACATGTATCTTCTCGTACTTTTGATCTGCAGTGTGAATTGCTTTAAATAGGGACACTGAAATGGTTCTCTCCTCTAGACTCCTTTTTCCACATGAACATTAGAACAATGAGAATCCTCGTGAAACCTTTGAAATGGGCCTCTCTCACTCGAGAGCTCTGAATTCAGTCTCTTAGCTAGGGCTTGATAGCATGGGTCGAAATTTATGCGAAATTTGGAGAAATTCAATGAATTTTCATTTCCCCAAGCTGGTGAAATCGAAACCGCGACACAAAAATTTGACAGGACCTCTATACATTTTCTTGATTTTGACCGAAATGGTATAATGCCGAGGGCAAAATATCAGTGACATCACATATGTTTTTGTTTCCCCAAGTCGTTGATATGCTAGCGAAATCAACATTTAAAGCTTTGCATGATAGTGCATGACATGCACCATTCATTCTTCTCCTCCAGTTAGCATTCCACTAGTAACCCATTACGCTTCACACCATAGTTTCATATGCTATCGCATCTCTTACGATGCACACTTGGATATTGACCAAGTGGCAATGTCATCTCCTCCAAATTATCTCTGTCTTCGTCCTTGAGAAGGTTTGGCATTGTCATCTCCTCCAAATTATCTCTATCTTCATCCTCGAGAAGGTTTGCGCCGTAGCTTTTGCTAATACATAAAGTTGGTTGCACTGCCAGTTCGGTGACTTGTCCATCACCATATGCTTCAAATTGCTTCTCAAATCTATAGCACATGCTTGTCAAGTAGGGTAATGATGGTCTCCGCCACCCTTTTCTTCTCTTCGTAGGAGCCTTCCATGATTGATGGAAAAGGCGATTAACATAAAGGTTATGTTAGTAAAGACATCTCGCTGTCACCAATGGTTATATCCTCCTGCTGAATGCTCTCTCTTGTAGTGCTTCTATTCAACTGATTTAAGTTTCAATAGAGGATCCATTCTTTGATAAACACAACTTCAATAAGGTTACAATGCAAACATCTAGATCACATATAAAACTGAAATAAAATTGAACTGCGATAATGAACTTTAAATCAAATTACTTTCATACTATGAGGGAATAAAAAAAGGGCACAACCTTCTCCCACTATAAGTAGGGTTGGTTACATAGATTCTTGCTCAAATCCATGTTGAAAGTTACGACTGTTTTTTACGGTAGCTGCCGACAACCTAACGCAACCCCCCCATTGGGGGATTTGAGCCTTGGTCTTTTAGGTGGTAGGCATACTTCACTAACACTAGACCATTTAATATGAACCATGAGGGAATGCAAAATAAAATTGTAGAGTCTGATAATATGAGTAAAACACATATTTATGTGAAATTATACTCCAAAGGAGCAAGATGAGATCATGAGGGAAAAGCCATGCATGGCTCAATATCTTGTTATGTTTCACTCATTGAGTACAATGTGTGTTTGGTTCTATATATATATATATCCACCACCACAATCTTGTACCACCATTAAGCAATACAAGATTAAACACAATTCTCCACATGCATGTGACCTAATTTCTTAACACTCTCATAATTACACTTGAGGAAAAATAGATATTAATCATATTTTTCTTCTTGATCACTATATACGAGGGAATGGGTGACATGGAGAGAGAAACATAGGGGAGAAAGAGAATAATGTGGAAGTTGCAAGGGGGACGGCTTGGGGGAGAGGCCTTTGGAGGAAGGGGGGATTTCCTCGTTGTGGGGAGAATGTTCGACATGAAAAGAAGATGCACCATGCGAAAAGGAAAGATGTCCGCATGGAGAACGTCTAGGGGGGCTTTAGTCCATTTGCTGAAGGAGGTCATGCAACTAATTCGATGGGGGATGATGATCCCTGGTTTTAGCGATGCGAAGGGATAGCCTGAAGATGATCTCAAAGATGCTACAAATGCTCACATGCTTTCGATGCATACAAGCTGGGTATCTAGTATGAAGTTATTTAAGCTTCTATATTATTTCTTTCGATGTGAGGAGATGAAACTTTGAATGAACTAATGTGACATTGGAGGGGATTGGTGCCATCGATTGGGGGAGCGAAAAAGATATGTATCTCAAGTCCTCTAATTGCTTCTCTCTTGTTGTTGGATAGCATACTACTGGTGAAGGGTTCGTTAGAGGATCAACAAAAAACTGAAGCATTGTTTGATGCGAGAAGGGAAGACTTTGTTTCGACATACTTTTTTGGTTGGGGAAGATAACCTTGTGTGCAAGAGGGATGTTATAGGAGGGATGTTCAAGACTTATCGAAGAGTAGTATGAAGAGCTTTCCATCATCAAGCATGATTACATCTTTTTTCAATCAGATTTGGATCATGCATGCGACATTGAAGATCATGATCATGACAAATCAATCATGTTGTATCATACTATCATGTCTCATAGATCGCACAAAGTGATTCACTAAGGGCAATGACCTTGCCTCACTCTTCTTTCAACTAATGTATCCCCTTCGACATCACTCAACCGGAGCAAGAAAGAAGCCCTTCCCACTAGCTTTCAATTTTTGTGAGCATTGGTCTAGAGGACCTTCATGCTTGACCTTGATCTCTATTAGAGTTATTATATTTACATTTATGTTCGTAACCCTTCAAGTTCTGTAACCCTTCGGGGGTATTTATGTATTTTTCCTCTTGTACTCTCCAGGATTTTCTCTCAATATAAGAGACCCTAGCCCCGATGGAATAAACATCTCATTCGTTTCTCTTTTCCACATGGTATCGGAGTGACGGTCCTAGAAGGAGCCTATTACCCAAAACCTACCGCCACCACCAGCCCTCTCTTATTGTGCGAACCCTTCTCTCATCACTGGGTCCCGCGCATGGTAGTCCAAGCCCCCAACGACATAAGCGGCCACCTCCAACTGCACCTAAAGAGCCACCCGAGGCTCCAGCTGCTCCAGCCGCGCCTCCTGCGGCGCCGGTACCATCCCGCATCGCCTGGAGCCCTCTCCAGCAGCCCTTGCTACACCTCCAATGCCATCGATATCGCCCACCAGTCATCCTAGACTTCTGACCTGCTACACACAGTTCTCTGAATACCATCTTTGGTGTTGGAAGAGCCTCGAAAACCCCCTGATCTGCTTGAAAGCAATTTTTCAGACCACTATCACATCCAAAAGTGAGTTCTAGGACACTTCTCAGTGCTTGTATGCATCCTTAAATCGAGCACAACATCTCCTTTCTTTTCTAAGATCACCATGACATCTTTTTCTACCGAGACAAAGCCCTTGACCTCGAATGTTATGGCACAACGCACTACTATCAAACTCAAGGGCACGAAAAGTTACATGCTTTGGTCTCAATCTTTTATGGTGTCCATTGGTGGTCAAAGAAAACTCTACATTCCGACTAAAGATCCTTTAGATGAAAAGGATAAAGAGTACGACGACTGACAGATAGATTTTTAGCAATGTGAGCCCGGGGCGAACCATTCCTACAATAAATATTATTATAATAAATGATTTATCAATTAAAGTTATTGATTATTTTTCACTCCCTTTCTGAGATTGAATGAATGAATGCACTATAAGGTCCCTCTGTACAATAAGGGTTATGTACCATGGCCAGCTTGATGATCATACAACTGTTGATTCATTGATTGAATCGTAGAGACTGATGCTTAGATGAATATCTAAGGAATTAGATAGAGGACTCATCAAGAATCATCAAATGATTGTTAAGTGATGATCTCCAGTCTGAGTAGGAGATGGCAATCCTTTCTCATATGGCTGATATCTGAACGACCTCTTGATGCGGGTCCTCTGCATGGGAATAGTGATTCAAAGGTGTCAGATTAGTTGAGTCAATGGGTTGACTTAACGAGATTGAAATAACCAAAGACCTATGTTGAATGCTGTCACAACATAGGCATGTATCCTCTGACCAGAGACAGATGTGTTGCTATATGTCTGAGTGTATACATTTGGCAGACCAATAGGTTGGTGACCTAACCAAGGTCTATACACCGGCGAGCTGGTGTGCATGTAAGGACATATGAGTAATACGATCTCTCAAAGGGATCATACATGTTCACTTATGAACCGGGAGACATGATCTCACTCATGAGGTATTGGAGCTGATCAAATTCCATGCATAGTCGTCATGCTTTGGAAGCATGACATGAATTTGAATGTAAGATATATGCTTTGGGAAAGCATATGATCTATACCAATTCCCAATGACCAAGATTGAGAAACTTAATGATCAAACCCTGAAGATGACAGTGCAAAAGTGATCTATATCTTCGGGATGATCATAGGTCTTCCAGTATGCAGGATGTACAGGTATTGGGAATACCTGAAGGTGATGTAATCATAAACGGTTGTATAACCATGACGCTTCCATTCCGAGGGAGTGATGAAACAGGTTTGGATTTTAGTGACTCCTCTCAATAGAGAAGTGACCTAATCTTAGTCCATGTATTGGACATTGATCTGAATGAGATTCAGATGCAATGAGAAGATTAGGTCTACGGTCTTGATTTGATCAAGCATCTGTGGGAGGTCCATGAGATCTGGATTTGAGATGTGCTCTCAACATCCAATTCCCTATACGTGGAACAATACAATCGCCCTGTCCTTATCTTCAAGTATCTGCGGAGAAATCACATTATTCTTGAAAGGGTTCAAGAATAATTCCATAAATCTAAGCATCAAAGAATTCATGATTAAATGTGATTTAATCATCTTGATGTGCGTGCGGAAATTATCCAATATAATTAAATGTGATTTAATTATTGTGGATAAGAATAATGTGGATAGAAATATCCAATTATTAATAATATATTATAAATGTGATTTATAATGTATTAGAGAGAGATAATTATAATTTATATTTGTTGATTAATTATTAATGTGTATTGGATACACATTGTGTAATTAATTGAAAATGTAAATTATATTTTGTTTTGGGTTGTGAATGTGATTCACAAATTCCCAATGGTAAGATTGCAATATTCTTAAAATTAATTATAAATTATTTTTGAAGAATAAATCACAACAAAAGTTGTTGAAAATAATAATGGAGATTTCCATGGAGATTTGCAATATCATGAGATTTCATGAGATTGCCTCCACATGGAATCATGTGGACGGCTACCAAGTCCTATTTGGAATTGGTGGCCGTCCACCATGATTGACATGGGAGATGTAATCTCCATGTTTATTCTCTCCTTATTTGGTTGGTTTAATTTAGGATTGATTTATATTTGATTTGTTAAATATATTTGATCTAAATTAAATCATAATTTGTTGGCTTTTACGAACAACAATCTTGACCATTGGATTGAATATAAATCAATCTCATCCATTGATTTTATATGTCCCATGGATTGAGATCCATGGATCCCCAAACCCTATAAATAGAGAGGCATACCATGCTCTCTAGGGCTATGCAATTTTGGAGCACATCTCTCTCTCTCTCTCATTTCTCTCACATGTCAACCCTCTCTCCCTCTCCTAGGTGGCCGTCCACCAAAAACCCTAGAGGAGAGATTCGTCGTCGCCTTCGCCACCGCACCGCCGCTTCGACGATCTTCGATTCTCCATCTTCTTGGAGTGCTACGCTCACGAAGAGGACGTTCGATCTCGTACGACAAGATCAGGAGTTCACTGTACTTGGATCATCTTGTTGGATTGCGAGGATCAAACAGTTCATCCCCGCGCTCGCAAGCGTCTTCTTCGACGATCGGACTTGAGACAGGAGGTCTCTTTTCTTAGAGACTAGATCAACCACGCTTCAAGGAGTATTCCTTTATACTTATCGTGGTTCTAGATGAAATGATCCGAGAATCGTTCTTGGATCATGTGGTTTCATCGCATGAAAATTTTTTAAATTCTGCTGCACAGAACCACTAGTACGACTAGTCGTTCTGCGTCGTATTCGATACGACGATCACGCTTCCGTGATGCGCTTGAGGATAATACCATATCCTTCACAGACAACTACTTGGTTATCAACTGGATGACCAACAATGTTGAGGCTCACATTGCCTCAAATCTCCTTTACAAAAATACGACCAAGAAAATGCAGACGGATCTCGAGCAAACATACTCCTAGAAGAAGACGAAGTCATGTCTTATAGACATTTACAGGTGAATCTGGTCGGTATCTCAGGGTGATTCCACCCTCATCGAGTATTATAGGCATCTCTCCAGCATGTATAAGAAGCTTGCAATATTCTAGCCCTCATGTTGCACCAAACATATACAATAGCGTTCTGAGTCTTATGACTGACAGGTATACCATTTCTTGATGGCCTACATTCTAGATACCTGATAATGAAGGAGCAATTTCTTATATTAGACACACTGCCAATGATGAAGGTCATCTTTGACCGACTTGAAGAACCCGAGACATCTGCTGCCCGGCCTCCTGTCTTACCTTCCCCAGAGAATTTTGCATACATGGCCTCAGGGCAAGGGGGCAGATACGACTTTTGAGGAGGACGTAGTCGTGATCTAAGTCATGGTCGTTGATGAGAATTTGGACGAGGTCGTGACTTTGACCATGGCCGTGGGCGAGACTCTACTGCCCTATGCACTAACTGTGGTCAGTGGAACCAACTGTCTGAACGATGTTGGCAGAAGTTTTGCGTACCTTCTTATCATGCCAATAATGCCTATTAGGATGCCTATGACGTGGAAGAGATGTCGCATGTAGCAACCTCCAGTGGCAAGACTGTTCATCTTAATGACACAAATTACTCCTGTCGGATGCAAGTCCTTCAGACTCCAGGGCCTACGACAACTAGTAACACAACCGCTACTGTTCTGGTTACTCTTTCAGGTACAATAGCCAACTATGCTGTCACCCGTACTCCGGCTTGGATTATTTATTCCGATGCCTCTACTCATCTAACTACAAAAGGTAGTCTGCTCACCTCCTTCGTACCATCTAAGTCCTTGAAGTCAGTTCGAGTCGCTGATGTGACTCAATCACCGATTACTACTGTCGAAGCTATGGAATTCTCTTTAAGCTCTGACTTTTTGGGGTTCACTGTGCTCCTGATTTCCCTCTTAGCTTGCTGTCAGTTCATAAGCTTTATGTTGAGCTTCATTGTCGTGTGATATTTGATGAGTCTTGTTGCTATTCTCAGGACATTTGGACGAGGCAAATTTTTGGCGGGGGTCATGAGAAGAACGACTTATATTATCTTGACATACCTTCGGACTCCATGTTTGATCATGCTGCGCACATCTCCGAAGACCCGCTCCTATGGCGTCCGTGCCTTGGGCATCCCCTCTGCTAATGTTATCTTCAAGATGTTTCATGAACTCTCTACTATGAAGCCCTTTCAGTGCGAGGCATGTTAGTTTGGGAAACACCACTGAGCTTCATTTCCTATTCATACTGAGTCTCGTAGCACTACTGCTTTCAATCTTGTTCATTGTGATGTTTGGGGACCTTGTCCGATCCACACATTAAGTGGTCATCAATATTTTATAGTTTTCTTTGATGATTATAGTTGATCTTCTTGGGTATATCTAATAAAGGAGCATTTGGAGATTAATCAAATTATTAGAAAATTCTTTCAATATGTTAAAACTTTCTTTTATAGCATTGTTAATATCATTCGTACTGACTCTTGAGTTAACCCAACAGGACTTGACCCCTTTCTTTGCGTCCCAGGGAACTGTTCACCCAAACATCCTGTCCATATACATCATAATAGAATGGTATAGCTGAGAGGAAACTCTGACACTTGCTAAATGTTGTCAGATCTCTTCTTAGTCAAGTGAGTGTTCCTAAACACTATTGGGAGGATGCTATCCTTACTGTAATTTATCTCATCAATCGTATTCCTTCATCTGTTTTCGGAGGGGAACTCCATTTCCTTACTTTACCCTACTGAGTGTTCTTTTCTCATACCTCTGTGAATTTTTGATTGTATTAACCTTTGTACATAACTTTCATGCAAATGACAAATTTACCTCTTGTGTCATCAAATGTGTCTTTGTTGGGTACTCTTATACCCAGAAAGGCTATCACTTCTACGATTTTGTGGGTGTCGATACTATGTGTATGCTAATATCACCTTCTTTGAGCAGACAAAGTTATTTCACACAGATTGTGAGTAACATCCCTCTAGACCCCTCCCTCCTCCACTAATCATCTATACTCACCAGTGTACCTTTATACCTTCTATACCAGTGTCTGTACCTTTGCCTCTCCTTTTTATGTAGGATGATATGACCACTTCGAGTGCTCCCACTACTGCTACCCCAGATATAATCGAGGAGCTTCCTATAGCTCTACGCAAGCAAGAAAGGGCAATGTAAATATCACCACATGTCACATTTCACTTCTAGTGATGGCTTATTTAGCTGTGATAAGAGATTTGCAGATGCCTCTGAATGTTATTTCAGTTCCAAGAGATTATTTCAATGCAATGCATGATCATGGTTGACGACATGCCATGATGAGGACATGGATACACTTACCCTCCGGGGAATGTAGGATCTTGTGCCATGCCCTCTGTGTGTTCGCCCTGTGGCTTGTTGCCAAAGTTTCACACAAATCTTTGGGGTTGATTATTTTGAGTCCTTTCTCACCCGTTGCCAGAATGGGGTCGATACATACCATTCTGTCTGTTGCTGCCATCAAGGCCTGACCATTTACCAACTTGATGTGAAAAATGCTTTTCTTTATGTTGACCTTGAGGAGGGGGTCTACATGATTCAACCATCATGGTATGTAGTCGAGGGGGAGCATGTATGTTGACTACGCAAGGTCATTTATGGCTCGAAGCAGAGCCCCAGGTCATGGTTTGACATGCTTACTATGGAGATCAACACACCTTGATTTTCAGAGAACAACATCTGACTACCCTGTCTTTGTTAGATGACAGTTTACTGGTACGATCATTCTTGCTGTCTATGTTGATGATATGGTTGTCATAGGAGATGATGTAGACATATTTAGGAGACCAAGACCTTCTTCCAGAAGGTCTTTGCCATGAAAGACCTCGACCACCTTTGTTATTTTCTTGGCATTGAGGTAATACACACTACAAAGGGGCTCCATCTTTCACAGAGGAAGTATTGCCTTGATATTCTGACTGAGACATGACTACTTGGATGGGAAGCCCTTTGACATCCCTGCAGTATGTTAGCTCTCATGAGGACTGCCGATATACTACATGATATACCATGTTTGTTGGGGACAACCTTGTCACTTGGCGAAGCAAATAAGTAGATAGTGATCTCTAGATCCAGTGCGGAAGCAGAATACATGGCAATGGCTCAAGCCATCTATGAGATCACATGGCTTGTCTCTTTCCTAACAGAACTTGGCATGTTAGTCACCACTCATGTACCCTTATACCGTGACAACAAGTCTGCCACGTACATCGCCGCCAATTCAGATGTCCATGAGCAGACAAACACATTGAATTTGATTGCCATTTCATTCATGATGCAGTACGAGAAGGACGAATCAACACTCCACACATCTCTACTAAACTTCAACTTGCAGACATCCTCACAAAGGCTCTTCCAAGGAAGTGCCTCATGTACTCAGTATCCAAGTTAGGTATGATTGACATATAAGTTCCAACTTGAGGAGGAATGTTAGAGTTATTATATTTACATGTATGTTCGTAACACTTCGGGTTCCGTAACCCCTTTAGGGGTATTTATGAATTTTTCCTCTTGTACTCTTTAGGGTTTTTTTCTCTATATAAGAGACCTAGTCCTATCGAATAAACATTCATGCGTTTCTCTTCTCCACATTCTCAATACAATCGTTAGGGCCTAAACCATCAGAGATCACTACCTCCCCTATCGGGAAAATAATCTTTGGAATCGTAACAAAGATTCAGTACCTCTAGGGGAGCCCACTAAGTGATGCTGGCTATCATTGACCAACCTTCTCGATGAGAAATTTTAAAGATGTATTGGGAGGTACATTTGCCCATCTGATTCCCGAATGCACTGGTTTGAGTTTGACTTTTGTTTTATCGCAAGTCAGTTATTTTTTTTGAGGCTCAAAAAAAGGGGGAGACACTCGGCGGTGTTCACCCCAATTTATTAAAAAGAAAAAAAACAAAGAATGTTACAAGAGAATTACAAAAACCAAGCAAGCGCAAGACCCTACGGTACACACAAGCGCCAAAAGCAAAGATCACCCTCAAAAAGCCACCGAAGGGCTACCCTGGAAAACCAGTCATCCAGATAAGCGCGAGGCAAGGATAATCACGTTTTCCCTGTAGAACCGCTGGCCCGCAGGAAGAGGACATCATTCCTCCCCAGTCAGATGCCCCACAACCTTGCAATCGGAGCCAAGGAAATCCTTCCTTTCCCTGCCCCTGAAGTCCTGCAAGCTGTCGCAAAAGCCAACCAAGCTCTCCGAGTTGATCCACTCCAAATCAGCCCAAAGGCCCCTACCAAGCTGCAGCCGAAGAACAGGTGGTCTATGGTTTCCATCTCCTCATCACAAAGCCCGCAGTTCGGACCCACGTTCGGAAAAAAATTGGGCGCAACGGTCACGCGTAAGCAGCCTCCCCTGCGAAGAAGCCATAGGAAGACACCAATGCGCGCAGGAAGCTTCATCCCCCAGAGTAACCGGCAATCACGCAAGAGAGTAAGGTCTCCCACCTGAGGACTAGGAGCAAGAGCGAGATAAGCCTTCCGCGTGGAAAAAATACCGTCCCTCCAAGACCAGTGATCCCGGCCATCATTAGGTTGAGCAACGTCATCAAGGAAGCTCATCAGCGAGAGAAAATCATCCATACGCTGCTCCGAGAAATTCGCCATAAACCGCGGACACCAGCAATCGTCAACCCAACACGTGGCCACCGAGGCCTCTTTATCATCCTTAAAGCAAACAAACGGGGAAAGCGGTCCTTTGAAGGAACTCCTTCCCGACCAATCATCGGTCCAAAAACGAAATGAATCCCCCTTCCCCAACACCCGGCTTAAAGAGGGAGAGATTTCGAGTTAAACATCCAGGACACCACGCCAAAATGGAGAGAGGTGCCCATAAGCATCCCCCCAAAGTGAAGCCCATCAATCCATCCCCCAGAAGCTCCCGCAGCACATTAAGAAAGAAGTTGTCCTCCTGTCCCCAGACCCTAGTCGCCCACTTTAACAAGAGATCCTCGTTAACAACCCCCAACCTCCGCACCCCAAGCCCCCATCCCGCTTGGGCCGCGAAACGTCATCCCAAGCCACCAGATGAACCCCCCTTCCCCCTCCCCCTTCTTCCCCCACAAAAATCCCCGCATACAACACTCCAGACGCAACCGAATCCCCTTAGGCATACAACGAACCGGGAAGAAAAAAATTGGAATAGAGGAAAGCACTGCGTTGAGAAGAATCAGACGCCTCCCCTAGATAAAACTGCTGCGCGGCCACCTGGCAAGGCGAGCCTCCAGCTTCTCCACCACCATCCTCCAATCACGAAGCCTGACACGACCCACTGTCAGCGACCAACCAAGGTAATCGAAGGGGAGGCCACTCGGAGGAGAGCCCAACAATCGGCCACCACTCCAATGCCTCCGCCTGCGACATCCCAAAGGGGATCACCTTAGATTTAGCCCCATTAATCAAGAACCTTGAAAGCTCACTGAACAGCGTGAGAGTAATAGCCATACCGGAAACCTCTGAAGCGCCACCCTCGATGAAGCATAAAGTGTCGTCCGCAAATTGGATCAAGGGCACCTGGAAGGCCCCCACAGTGCAGCCCCTGGTCAGCTCTGCCTCGATCACGCAGTCAAACCATACGAGCCAACACATCCGACGCCAGCACAAAGAGAAGGGGAGCGAGAGGACACCCCTGCCGTACCCCCCTCCTAGGTTGGAAGAAGCCCCTAACGAACGACCATTAAGCAAAACCGAGAGGGAGGCCGTGGTCACGCAACGGTGCACCCACGAAATCCAAACCTCAGGGAAGCCCCTCCACCTCAAGACAGACCACAAGAATTGCCAATCAAGGCAATCATAAGCCTTGGTGAAATCAATCTTCCATAGAACTCCCACCTTATTAGACTTCTTCCATGCCGCAGCCAATTCGGAGGCCACCGTGATGCAATCCGAGATCTGTCATCCTCGTATAAAGGCGGCCTGGGTTGGCGAAACCAGCGAGGCAAGAAGAGGAGCAAGCCTCCTCGCCAAAACCTTTGCGATGATAAGGTAGATCCCGTTCGAGATAGAGATGGGCATAAAATCCTCGATGCGATTAGCCGCAGCAGTCTTAGGGATCAAAACAATGCGGCCCTATTAATTTTATCAAACCCATCGTTCCTTTTACAAAATTCAGCGACAACCTCCATAACGTCTTCGGCCACCACATCCCAAAAATCGCGGTAAAAAGCCACCGGGAACCCGTCAGGGCCCGGCGAACCATCAACCATTTAAGTCCCATACGGCCTCCTTAATCTCGTCCAAGGAGATCGACCTAACCAGAGCCACAACATCCAAAGGCGCCAAGGAAGGGGCGCCATTGCCCAACCAGCGCCACCTGCGATGCGAGCGACACCTATAAGCATGCCTGAAGTGGTCAACCAAGGCCACCCCCAATTCCTTATCCCCAGTAACCAAAGAGCCATTCACCAGAAGAGAGCGGATATAGTTATGTCGCCCTTCTCCGCTAGCCACGCAGTGAAAGAAAGCAGTATTAGCATCGCCCTCCTTGATCCACCTCATACGCGAGCGCTGACGCCACTTCAAGTTCCTTTTCTTATCCTCCGCGCTGACCACCTTTTGCGCATCAGAGCGGTCAATAAGCTCCTCTGAGCACAGATCTCTAGAATTTTCCGTTCAGTCCAGCCGAGCAATGACCTCCTCCGCCGCCGCCCTTGCAGCCACACGAGCCACACGCGACTCCTTCTTGAAGACGCCAGGAGCCTCCGCAGAGAGGCAAGCTTCAGATCGAATCTACGAGCAACAGATCCCTCAAAAGAAGATTGATTCCAATGGTTCCTCACCAAGTCTTTAAAGTTGGGCTCCAAAAGCCACCACTTCTCATAGCGAAAAAGACCCCTCTGGCGGAGGTCCTCCCTAGAATCCACAAGATAGGATTGTGATCAGAGAATGACCATGACCGAGAAGACACCGAGCACATAGGGAACGCCTCCAAAAGTTTGCCATTAGCCAAGAATCGATCAAGCCTAGATCGAGATGTACTGTTCCTCAGGTATAAGAAATGTCATTGGGGACCAACCCTCCAGAGCAAGGTCATCAATACGATCAACAAATTCGCGCGAGCCCGGATCCTGCCCCCCCCCCCCCCCCCCCCCCCCGGCCCCGAGGACGATCCGAGGAATGAGCAGTCACATTAAAATCCCCCCCAGCAGCCACGAGAGGCCCGCGAAGTCAGAGGCCGCATCCCGAAGATCATCCCACAGCTCCCGCCTGAGGACATGGCATGTAGGCGCATAAATGCATGAGAAGGCAACAGGAGCAAGGGAATCAACCCGAATCAACACCACCGACAATGAATGCCTTCCACCCGCAGAGAGGAGAATGAGAAAGCCGCCGAGCGCCAAGCCAACAAAACGCCACCCGCCGCCCCCAACCGCGTCCACCGCGCGAAATTCATCCAAAGCGCCCGCACCAAAAGACCTCCACATAAGGTCATCCACCCCCGTTAATTTAGTTTCTTGATAAATGCCATATCACAATTCCATTCTGAGAATCGCAACCCCAAAGAACGCCGCCTATCAGGGTCCCCAAGGCCTCTAACATTCCAGGAGAGAATCTTCATTAAAGACCATGAGAACGTCCTTCGATCAAAGAGAGGCCAGCCGCCTCCACCACAGAATCCCGCAACGTCTGACAAGAATATATCACTGAGTCGCTAAGGCGGGAGTGGATACACCTACTATAGCTCTTCCAAAAGCGCGTGACCGAAGTACTTCCCACCGCGGAAGGAGCTCACAGCAGAAGGAGGCCCGATGGTACCAGCCTCGACCTCAGCATCACCCAAGGGAGACATCCCCGAAGAAACCACCCACCCCCCAGTAGTGGAGGGGGAGCGGGCACAAACGGAGACGGAGGAGAGGAAGGATCCGAAACCACAGCTGCAGACGACCCCAATTTCCTCCAGCTGGATCCGACGGGACAATCCCAAAGAGAATCGGGTCTCGAAAGAGAAGAGTCGGGCCCCCATAAAGTAGAGTCCGGCAGCACAACCGGGTCAAGGGCCTCCATCGCAAGTCAGTTATTCAAGAAATGAAGAGGTGATATGTAAATAGTTAGATTTGTCGATGAATGCTTTTCCTTCCAAGGATACTAATAAGTTACAAACCAACCTTGCATTCGATGGTTGTTATTGGCGTGCGGGTTGACGATAGGGTTTGCGATGAGCTCAATAAATGTTTCCTACTGGGTGGTTGTGATGTAAGCAAGGCAATGGATCGATTATTGTCACTTGGGGTACAACATGCACTCTGAACAACTCTTAAAGGTGGAAAGATGTAACATGGTCAGATTTGGAGTGAGCAAGAAAGGGGTTGAAATGTGAAGGCTCTGTGAGAGGAAATAATAAGAAAATGATTGTATTCTTGCACAAACGACAAGAGGTCATATTAGTTTGGAAGGAGAATTTAGAGGAGTGTATTCAGTCACTACTAGAGAGAGGTGGAGAAATATTAGTGAAGGCTATAAAATAAGGTAGAAAAGACGTTGACGAGAAGAGACATTGATGACATTGAAGTGGCCGAAGGACTTAGGAGATGGATGGTGCGTTCTATTGTCGAGCAGTGGAATATGGAGGGTAGTAATTGTTTGGTAGAATCCATTTGTTATCCAATGAAGTCCGCAATGTGAAATGCTAGGCATGGGAGCCTTGAGAAGAGGGTAGTTGTGGCATCACTTTTTGGAGTGTGGAAGACATGTGGTATGCCTACTAAAAACCAAAAAACATGAAGTTGGGGCCACCAGATCTTACATGGGATTCGGCTTGACTTTTGTTTCACTACAAGTTGGTTCTTTGAGCAATAAAGAGGCAATTCGTGTAGAGTTGGAACTGTCGATGAATGATTTCCTTTTGAGCATTCTAAGCTGAGTGTCCACATGTGCACATACACATTCGGGGCTTGTGGATTAGTTGACAATGAAGGTCCCATTCCTTTGTCAACATGCTACAACCCAACCCTACATTTGATAGAGCTGAGTCAGAATACAGGGCTATGGCACAAGCTACCACGGAGATGATGTGGGTCAGATCTGTTCTTACTGACATGAATATAGAGGTGCCACTTCCCATGCACCTCCAATGTGACAACCAGACTGCTCTTTTTATTGCCAACAACCCTGCATTCCATGAGAGAACGAAACATATAGAGGTAGATTGCCATTATACTAGAGACATGATTCCGAAGGGTCTGATTTCTACCTATCATGTTAGTTCAGGAGAGCAAACAACAAATATATTTACCAAGAGATTGCTTAGGGGGGCATTTCAGAAGTGTTCATCCAAGTTGAGCATGATTGACATCTATGCTTCATCTTGAGGGGGGGGTGTTGGAACATTTCTACATTACGTGTATCTTTCCAGTTATTTTATTTCTTTATGTTCATCCTATGTAATTTACCCATAGGTCTCTCCCGTATATAAGAGAGCCTAGGGTTACAAGAAATAACATCTCTTCTTTTTATCCCAATATACTCCAATTTAGCCAGCGTAAAACAGTCGGAGACAACTTCCTAAATAGTATTTTTTTTAAAAATACTATTTAGGAGGTTGTCCCATGACAATCGGATCTTTTCAACATGGATTTAAGCAAACGTACAGATTTCGTTGGGGTGTTCCCTAATATAAGCCCGGGATTTATCCACGATAGATTTGAATGGAGACGAAGAATCCATGTAGCTGACCCTACTTAATTGTGGGAAAAGGCTTTGTTGTTGTTGTATCCTCCAATTGACCAAGGGCATACCATGAGTGTCACTGGTCTCTGCCTAAAAAGTATCCATGCATCAAGCTCTCAATTGGTTCTTGACCCCATAAAAGCAGCTGAGAACAGAAGAAGAAAGTCAGGTTTACTTGATAGAATCACCTTCAGAAGAATAAGATGTCCTCTCAAGATGCAAGGTATATGCCCCCCCATCAAGTTTCCCCTCCATCCTATCAATCACGAATATCCAATCATTCTGTCTCAGCTGCCCATTAACCAATGGGAGATCCAGATAGTTAATAGGGATCAAACCACTCTAATGCATGACTCTATGCATGCTTCTATCTCAGCTGCCTCCATCCACTATTGTAAAAGTCGGCCGACTAGTCAAGTCGGGGGGTAGCTGACTCGACTAGGCCTAGTCGGCCATTAGTTGATCAACCCGACTAATTGGGCTGACTACTTGGCCCACTTTTACATAGGGTTTTTTATTTTTTTATTTTTTTGCTTTTTTTAAATCAAACCTATTCTAATAGCTTAATGTTATATTTAAAGTTAATTACTCCTTTTGTTTCATTGTATTAGTATAGAAATGTTCAAATCTATGCAAATATATAAGAATATATGTATAAAAAATGATTTATATTGCAATATATAAGAATATAATGTATAAAAAATGATTTATATATTAAAAATAAATAAAAAATTTAAAACCGACTAATGACCGACTAAATCCGATTAGTCGCTCGATTGCCGATTAATCCTTAGTCAGTGACCCCACCGACCGAGTACGGACTACCGCTTTCTGCAACCTTGCCTCCCATCCCAAAAGGGATCAAAAGCAGATTTGTTGTTAGTCCGCAACGTGGAAACCGAACCGAACGGCTAAAGAACCACATTTACATTTTCAACCGATTCAACCCCTCTCTCCACCAAAAAAGATCGCGTCGTTGGCGTACTGGAGGAGTGAAATTGAAATGTCTCCTTGAGTGCAACCATGACAGAGTTCCCAACAACTATGCATGACACTATTCCTATCTTTTTATAAATGAATTTTGATTGTGGTGACTCCCGACTCGGGAGGTCACCCTCTTTTCAATTAAAAAAAACTATGCATGACACCATCCTCGATAGTGAGTCTGCTACAATGACAAACATAATGGTGCTTGCAGGATTCCCTACCGACCCTCCATGGTTGGAGAAAAATCATCGATCTGCCGCCTAATTACCAATACTTTATTAGAGGTTGTCATCACACAACACTTCATCCACACATTTGTTACTATAGGCTTTGGAAAAACCCACCTTCTAGAGCTACCCCTTTACCTTCCTACATTGTTAATTTGGTAAAATCTCTAAAGCCATAACCACTTCATCAATTCATAAGTCAACTAGGGAAGAAAGCCGTTTGCAATAACCAATTCAACTTTTGGAGGACCTGATTCGAAAATATGTATAGAGGAGTGAGATCTTGGAGTCGGTGATGATGAGGAGGAGGGCCAACAATAAAGTGATGGATGTTTTGATGGAGGCATAGTGTGTTTGTCGAAAGCAAGATATAGAAGAGTGTGGAAGGCAAGGTTTAAATGTTTAATATGTGTATACCAAGAATTCTGGAATCCCTAGGGGATTCTTGTTTAGTGTTGGGCTAACAATAGCCCAAAGTTATATCTCTTTGATTACCTTTGATTACCAAGATCCAAGTGGTTTATGGATCTTAGAGGATAGATCCATAATATACATATAGAACTTGATGTATATCAAATTTGCTTCTATAGTGTTGGTATCATATAATGGAATGTTTAATACTCTTTGGTGCTGAATTTGTTCTTCACAAAAAAGTGAAAATTCTCGTAATTAGCTTTGTCATAGTCCTGATAGGAGGGCTCCGAGTTGGTGAGGATGAGTTGTAAGAGCTAAAGATAGTCCCACATTTGAAACTCAAAAGCGTGAGAGTAGGTTATAAGAGTGTGGGATTATTACTTGAAAACATGGGCATACACATTTTTGGGTGGTTGTCAACATGTCCAATTGTGTTCGATCCCAACAAGTTGTCATGGCTAATTTCCTCGAAAATAGCTCAAATCTAGAGTCAGGACATTACTAACGGTGTCAGAGCAATATTACCTTTATTAGTAGAAATGGCCACCTAAGAGGTGGATCGCCCTATAAATTAAGCTGGAGAAAAAGGCTACCCGGAGTGTGCACCACCACTATTAGTGTGAATACGTGATGGAGGATATGGCAACGAGGATGATGTAAACGTAAGTGGGAGATGTGCGAAACATAGTCCCACTTATTAAACTCACAAAGTGTGAGGGCAGGTTATACAAATTGATAACTTGGGCTTAATCACATATTTTACATTATAACAATATAATGGTTATGGCTTTAAGAAATTGTAAGGTGTGCGTGCGTGCATGTATAGACAAGTCTTAATGCTTGTGTATGGGCCTCAAGCGCCCCTTAACATCTAATATTGACTAATTTGCCGTTGCCAACCGTTTCTACCATAATACCAAAGATTGGCCAACTACAATTTCTATTGAAAAATTATCCCCACAACCATTTTCAAGAATAATTAATCCCTTTCTTTCAACTATAATTAAAGGTGTATTAGTACTAATTTTTCCACTTGAAGCTGGCTTTTTTTATCGTTTTTTTCTTTTCTTTTTAATTTTCACTTGAATTTTTAAATGATTCAAGTTGGGACGTTTCATGATTTGCTCCATCTCAACTATCTCTTGAAATTTTCATCGAAGTAAAGTGTCACTTCTTCATGGATCGTTGACCATGCTTAAACATTTCTTATCTACAGCCCGTTACAAAAGTAGTTAGCCACCACCTAATCTTGTTTAGCTTAATGGCTCATGTTTTTTTCGGAAGTTTTCAATATCAAAGATACTACACAAGGCACATTTGAGAGTGAAGGTGTTCCCGTGGTTGTTAATATGTGGGTAGCTTATGTAAAGACCCACATGACAAAGTTCTCTATTGATGGTAATATTGCATGCCTGTTATATGATGAACTTCCTGAAGACATTGAATGTTAGTTTTTTTACTTGTGATCGAATAATGTTTGCAGGATGGCTTCTATCGAGTGGCTTGATTTCTCTTCTTTGAAAGTTTATGGAGTTCCTTTGATATGGCTCAATTCTGATCTGTGGGGAACAACTGAATCCTTTCTTGTATATTCAGTTTATGGGTGGGGCATCTCCTCGATGTCACACTGTCTTTTTACTCAAAAATATTTGGACACTTTGGTTAACACATGATGGTGTTCTTTTTCACAATAAGAGGTTTTGCATTGAGATTGTTGTACATCATGTCAAGGTTCTTCTTCAGTCCTATGTCTTGTGAGCTTCTTCAATTTTTTGTTCTAAAACCCACTTAAATAGTCTGGTACCATCCAAAAGACAAGGGTCCAAATCCCCCCTTGTGGGGGTTGTGTTATATAGTTGACAATTGACGTTAAAAATGCTTGAATCTTTCAAAATAGATTTGAGCAACAATTCATGTAGCCGACCCTATTTATAGTGGGAGAAGACTTCACCATTTAATATATATTGGGGGACACCATTATGGGTGCACAACCTTTCTCCCCTTCTAAAAAGTACAGTTTGTGTAGAGTATGCATGATTGATTTTAAAGAGGAAGCTTACTAGTTTTTTTAAGTGAAAAGGGCCCTCGGATGATACCCACCCCAATAAATATTAAAAAAAGCATTCCAACAAAAGTTATAAGAACCAAACCTCCAAAAGAACGTTGGATTTATTTACTACGTTAACATAAATATTTCATGAGTGAAAATGGTACCATTATTGACCAATCAAAGGGCCCGAATCACTGAGATGCAGTGTTCAGGAAATCGGTCGAGTATACCGTATACTCGGCCGTATACTCATACTCGGAAGCCTTGGCGCTCCGAGTATGACGAACTCGGCATCTAGGCGGGTCAGACCGCATACTCGGCCGAGTATGCGGTATATGCGGCCGAGTATGCGGCCGATTTTCAAATAAACATTTTGTAAAACCCAAACCTAAACTCAGTCACCCGACCTAACACTCTTTTAATTGATGTTTTTGCTCATTTGACTCTATATTACTTTTTATCCCAATAGTTTTGTTCCTTGTACCTTCAATTCTTTATTATTATATTCAAGAGATATAATATTTAGATGATATTAACATGATATTAAAAATATATTTATATTTTTAATAATAAAAAATACCAAACCGCATAAAACCACATACTCCCCGCATACTCTCCCGCATACCGCATACTCTCTATGAAGTAACCCCTCCGACTGAATACCGCATACCGCCTTCCTGAACATTGCTGAGATGGGCATGGATTGTAAATTGTGCAGTCTTTGGAGATGGCCAGAAGTTCGCCATATAGGGCACATCCATCCACCTATAGAGACCTCCTATCCAATCGCAAGCAAAGAACATATGTTCTAAATCTGTAAGGCTGTCACCACAAAATGGACGATCACCATCTCAACTAATGGAGGACTCGCTGTAGGTCTTTGTCATAAACCTCCCATGTCTAATTGATCACCATAGTCAGAGATAAACAACTTGCCCATATATAACGACACGAACCAAGGAATAATTGATACTTCTATAGTGTATGCTATGTATTTATTATTCTTAAACATATAGTTGTACTCGATCCCACTATGTAGTGGGTGTTAGGGTCTACCAATCTAGTACATTTTTGTGTGTGTGTAGAGAGAGAGAGAGAATCTAGTTACAGTGTTTGATAGATGCACAGTTTCAGGTTATCATTTTACTTCATTAATTTACTTTGAGGAATTTCAGAAGGTCGTTCATATATCTACCTTTATATTATTGCTTAGGACTACAATGACTGCCGTAATTTTTAATGGTTTTTCACTCATAATGCTATATGGATTAGTTTTTTTCTATTTCTGTATACTATCAGATTTGATGCTTCGGTGGATTAAGAGTATGAATTGGGTGCCAGGTATAATAAGCCACTGCAGGCATCAGTTCGTGCTGTGACTGAGGGCACATTGTGGGCTTTAAAGAGAGCTGAATTTCGTGGAATTCTTGTGTCAGAGTTTTCGAATTTGTCTTCTCTGAAATTGCTTAGATCAGTAGACCTTTTATCAAGGCTGACCATCTTGCAGTTAAGTCGGGTATCTGATTCTCTTTCCGAAGTTTCCTTCGCAGATGGAGAAACAATAATTGACAAGGTACATAACTTGATATTTTTAGTATTTTTGCAGCTATACCTTATGGGGCTTGTGTAATGGCCACCTCTTTTCACCACTGTAGCACTTAATAATTTTCGTGTCAAAGGCAATTTCTTTTGCTTGAGGAGCATGCATATTTTGAATACATTGTTTGTTCCATGTTCCTATTTAGTGCATGCTATAAATGATTTCAACTTGCATAATATCTACCATCAGTTAATACTTAGTACAAATATGTACATCAATCAATAATGAACTAATTATATTCATCTAAATTGGGTTTATGGCACTGTGTCAACTTGTAGATAATGTACATGCTACCAGTAAAACCCACACATTATACCTTGTTCCTATTTAGTGCATGCTATATATAATTTCAACTTGCATAATATCTACCATCAGTTAATAATATAGTACAAATATGTACACCAATCAATATTGAACTAATTATATTAATCTAAATTGGGTTTTTGGCTGTGTCAACTTGTAGATAATGTACAGGCTACCAGTAAAACCCACGCATTGTGGTTCATTTAACCATAGTTTTGTATATCTAGGCTATACTTCTTTTTACATGTGAAAAAAAGCAATATGTTTCTATACAGGAAAATATGTACATCAATCGGTAATGAACTAACTGTATTAACCTTAATTGAGTTTATGGCAGAGTGTCAACTTGTAGATAATGTAAGGTTACCAATAAAACCCACACATTGTGGTTCATTTAACCATAGTTTTGTATATTTAGGCTATAATTCTTTTTTATATGTGAAAAGAAGCAATATGTTAATATACATGAAAAGAAGCAATTTGTGCAAGTCTCGTGAGAGTAATGAACCCAATCTCATGGATAATAAAAGCACATTCATGGAGTTTACGTTTCTTAGGGTTCGTTTGGTTGCAGGGTGATGCAGCGTGACCCTAAATTATAGGGCCACATTTATTTAATTAGTTAATCGTCAATTTTATTTACGTTTTTAGGTTGTCGAAATTGTTTAATTAAATAATTGAGATCACATGTGATCTCAACATTTATTTCGTAGATTTTAATTGCAATTTTGGTCAATTAATTAGTTAGAGTCTAATTAGAGTAATTAGAGGTCAATTGGAAGTTGTCAGAGTCCAATTAGGATAAAGTTGGTTGTCAATTTTGATTTGTTTACTATTTTTGTAAACCCATCTCTCCTATATAAAGAGAGGGTAGCCCATTGTTTTTATTCAGTTCAGTGATAATTAAAATTGAGATTTATTCTCTATCTCTACCTCCTCTCCTTCTCCTTCCCCACGTGATCTTCACGGTTCTTCTTCCTCAACCCCTCGTTACCGACGAGTTTTTCTCTTCTCAATCCCTCCTTTTCTCCACCAAACTCCACCAATCAAATATTCAAATTTTTTTATCGTCGCGCCAATCTTCATTCTGCATCATTTGGTATCAGAGCATGGCATTTAGATCGTCCTCACGATCTAACGATCCGTCCCGGCGCTCGCACCGACATCATCGTTCGTCCGAACAAACACGACGAGCCATCTCCACCATCGACGCCACCTTCAAAGAGACGGGGGACATGATACGTGACTTGCAGAACAACCTCCAGTCCATGTCTCGGAACTTAATGGCCTACTTTGAGGCCTACCGCGACGCCCAATCGAAGCCGCCAACCTCCGACGCCGTTGTCGTGAGTGTTGACGACGAAAAACTCGCCGTGGAAGCCGATCAAGCCGCTGTCCAGCACGTTCCAGAACCAATTCCGCCATCAGCAACGACTCCGCTGCCCCCTCCAACCACCCCGGAGCCACCCCGACCCCCCCAGGTACCTCTCCTGCCCTCCCCGGTCCGCGCAGCCGTCAGTCCCACCCTGACAACCCCTCCGACAGCCCCATACCCCCACGACTACAACCCCGCAGGCCTCCCTTGCTCTCGCCTTCCCCACCCCCGCAGCCCCATACCCCCGACCCTCTCCCATAACCCCAACAGCCCAGAACCCCACCCCCCGGCGCCTTCGCCCCTCGCCCACCACTTTCCCCATCCCACCAGCCGCCCCTCTCCTCCCCGCGCGGTCCCAGCGCACTACCCGCACCCGCAACATACCCCCCCAGCGCCTCCCCTCCCCCACTATCCTCCCCAGAACCCCCACCCTCCGCCCGCCACCACGCGACCCCTCCCTCGCCCTCCCGCGCAACACCCCTGGCGTCCTCGGCTTCTCCACCGAGCCGCACCGACCCCACCAGCAGCACCGCCGCCCCAAATCGCGCCCTCGAGGAGCCGCCGCGCCGCCTTTGCGTGGTCACCGGCCCCACGCGCCTATAACGCCACAGGGGCCCCGTGCCCTAACGATTCGTCCGAGATTGAGGGAACTCAAATCCCTGGAAGAAGGGGATTGGAATTCAAGTGGGAAAAATTGCATAATCAGAATTCCTAAATTCTCTATTTACAGAAAGGTCCAGGGCAAAAGGAATGTGAGAAAAATTGAAGGGGTACGAAAATTGCAGGGACGCCCTTCAATTGAAAAGAACTACAAACGTAACGTTGAAAGGGATCTAATTGGCGGAAATTGAAGCCTCAATTCAAGGATGATTTCTCCAACGATCCACCTACATCACGCAATTCGTCAGGAGCCGAATTTTAAAGCGGTGGAGAGTTGATGCAGCGTGACCCCAAATTATAGGGCCACATTTATTTAATTAGTTAATCGTCAATTTTATTTACGTTTTTAGGTTGTCGAAATTGTTTAATTAAATAATTGAGATCACATGTGATCTCAACATTTATTTCGTAGATTTTAATTGCAATTTTGGTCAATTAATTAGTTAGAGTCTAATTAGAGTAATTAGAGGTCAATTGGAAGTTGTCAGAGTCCAATTAGGATAAAGTTGGTTGTCAATTTTGATTTGTTTACTATTTTTGTAAACCCATCTCTCCTATATAAAGAGAGGGTAGCCCATTGTTTTTATTCAGTTCAGTGATAATTAAAATTGAGATTTATTCTCTATCTCTACCTCCTCTCCTTCTCCTTCCCCACGTGATCTTCACGGTTCTTCTTCCTCAACCCCTCGTTACCGACGAGTTTTTCTCTTCTCAATCCCTCCTTTTCTCCACCAAACTCCACCAATCAAATATTCAAATTTTTTTATCGTCGCGCCAATCTCCATTCTGCATCACAGGGTTGGGCAGGGTTCGGTTGGATTGGGGTACCCCTGTGAATAGTAAACTGTGAGGAGGATTGGGAGGGTTGGAAGGAGGGGTACCTTGGGGTACCCCAACCCGACCCTGCCCAACCATGTAACCAAACGAACCCTTAGAAATTGTTTTATGTCATAATGGTGGTTAAACATAATCTCATTAATGAACTCTTCTGCAACAACAGAAATCTTAGCCATAGAGGTTCACATAGATCTGAAACTCTACAAAGTGAGACCTAGAGGCAACCATTCTTTGCAGCCAAATCAACCATAGCTCGTTAGATTTTCTAACATAAGTTGCGACACACTTATCTTTCCACCTTCTGTAAAAGATCCCTGGAAAGCCAATTGGGAGCTGGAGTCCAACAGTGGGATATTCAAGGAGTCCCGAATCTCCCTAGCAAAACAGGAACCAGAGAATGGATGTTCGATGTCATCCTTGCCACTCACACACAAAGGGTAAGTATCCACCAACATGGCCGTCCGTCTATAGAACTTTGTGAATGTACTTTTCCTCGGATCGACCACACTGCGATATTGATTGACAGGGATCTTGGTCCCCTATGTGCATTTACAATCCCATAGATAATGTAGTTCGTTTCTCCTGAAAGCAAGTTGTTGGAAGAAATGAGTGCGTTACTATTTCCGGGACCCTAGGCTCTCTTGTATAGAGGAGATTCCTATGGGTAAATTACATAAGATGGGTACAGAGAAAATAAATTAGAAAACAATACACATAGAATATGAAAACATATAAATATCTTTACACTCCCCTTCAAGATAGAGCATAGATGTCAATCACGCTCAGCTTGGATGAGCACTTCTGGAATGGTTCTCTGAGCAATGCTTTGGTAAAGATATCTGTTGTTTGCTCTCCCGAACTGACATGTGCGGTAGAAATTAAACCCTTCTGAATCATATCTCTAGTGTATTGGCAATCTACCTCAATATGTTTTGTTCTCTCATGGAATGCAGGGTTGTTTGCAATGAATATGGCAACCTGATTATCACATTGTAACTGCATGGGTAGAGGAACATCTATATGCAAATCTACTAATATTGCTCGAACCCACATTATTTCTGTACTTGCTTGCACCATAGCCATATATTCAGATTCGACACTTGATCTAGCCACAATTGTTTGTTTCTTGCTTCTCTAAAATATAAGAGAACTGCCAACGAACACTGCAAAGCCCAAGTAGATTTCCTATCCTTAGGACACCCTACACAGTCAGCATCAACGCACACGGATACAGAGAGAGATGCTCCTTTCTTGAAAAATGGGTTTGCACCTGGAGAAGATTTTAAATATCTCAATATCATGTATATAGCATCCATATGTACTTGGCGAGGTTGCTCCATGAACGGACTCACTTGACTCACAACAAATGAGATATCCAGTCTGGTAATAGTAACATAAAGGAGCTTTCCTACCATCTCTCTATATCTCCTCTTATCGACCTCATCTGTATCATCATCATATAGCTTCATGTTAGGATCCATAGGAGCAGTAGAAGATCGACTCCCAATCATGCCTGTCTCAACAAGCATGTTTGTTACATATTTTCTTTGGGTCATCACAAGACACTGCACATCCTAGCAAATTCCAACCCTAAGAAATACCTTAGGATACCCGGATCCTTAGTAACAAATTGACGGCCCAGAAATTCTTTTGCCATCTTTATTCCCTGCACATCATCTCCTGTAATAACTATATCATCAACATACATCATGATAACAACTGTACCTCTAGGTGTTCTCTGCATAAATAGAGAATGATCTGCATTTGACCTCTTGAACCCCTGCCGTTCAATCAGATCTGCGAGCTTCTGAAACCATGCCGTTGGACTTTGTTTAAGGCCATATATTGCCTTGTGGAGTCTACATACCTGTTGACATTCCCCAGCAGCAGCAAACTCCGGAGGCTGTTGCATGTATACCTCCTCATGTAGATCTCCATACAAGAATTTATTTTTAACATCTAGCTGAATAAGAGTCAGTCACGTACTATTGCAACTGAAAGAAGAACACGTAACATGGAGTGGGGAGCAACATGAGAGAACTTGTCCATATAATCTACACCATAGGTCTGAGTAAAACCACGTGCCGCCAATCTTGCCATGTAACGATCAAGGCTCACATCTGCATGATGTTTAACAGTAAACACCCATTTACGATTGACAATAGAGGTACCAGGAGGAGTAGACGTCAAACTCCATGTACCACAAGATTGCAAGGCAACCATCTCTTCCTCCATAGCTAAACGCCAACGACTATCTTTCAAGGCCTCCTGGTAAGTCCATGGAATGTCCACGACATACAAAGCAACTGCAAATTTCTGAAAATCCCCTGTCAGGTGATGAAAAGACACATGGGAAGCAAGCGGATATGACACACATGTACGCTTTTGCATCTTAACAACAATGGTATATTCAGATCATCTGGAACTTCCTCCTGTAATGATTCCTGCACAGAAATACCTCCAGACCCATCGTTAGAAACCATCTTATCAGAACAAACCTGGGGCGTGCTGGATGGCGGGCGATGACCATGAGCAGAAACTGGACGACGAGTATAGAATTTAGGCAATGGTGGAACAATGATCATGAGCAGCTGTGACGAGGGAAGTAGTGGGGATGGTGGTGGAGGTGGTGATGGTGGTGTAACAGGTAGGGGAGACAACTGACTCACAGGAGGAGGTTGCATGTAGATTTCAGTATCAGACTCTGAAAAGGCCAACCTGTCGCCTGAAGGAGAAAAATACATTACATACTCAAAAAATGTGACATCAACACTTATATAGTATTTCTTGTGTAATGGATCATAGCACCGATATCCCTTTTGGGTTCTGGAGTACCCAACATACATACATTTGATGGCTCCAGGATAGAGCTTGTCAAGACCTAGAGCCAACTGGTGAACAAATGCAACAGAGCTAAAGACATGAGGAGGAAGAGAGAACAACTCCTTCTCAGGGAAGACTATAGTGAAAGGAATTTTCTCGCCCAAAACAGGCTAAGGCATGCGGTTCACAAGATAACATGCCGTAATAACATTATCACCCCAAAACGAGTGTGGAGCACGACTCTGAATAAGAAGGGTCCGAGTGACGTCAAGTAGATGTCGATGCTTCCTCTACGCAACACCATTTTGTTGAGAGGTGTACGCACATGATGTTTGATGTATTATACCACAAGAGGAGAAGAAATATGATAGTGTACGAGTACAAAACTTCAAAGCATTATCGGTCCTCACAAATTTCACAGAAGAAGAAAAAAGATTCTGCACTTCATTGATAAAAATTTTGATCACATCTCCTACTTCAGATTTATTCTTCAATAGAAAGACCCATGACAAACGGGAAAATCTTCTACTGCAACAAGATAAAACCTGTGTCCCTATTGATCAAGAACACCACTTGGATCCCAAATGTCGACATGGACTAACTCTAAAAGGGAGTTGCTACTCCGACTCTGGCGAATGAGAAAAGGTGACCGATGATGCTTTCCCAACTGACACACTTCACAGTGAAAGGAGGAACCCGGCAAAATTTGTGGTAAAATGTGACACATCTTCTGAAGAGGGAGGTGCCCAAAACGTAGATGCAAAGTGTAAGAAGAGACTGGTCCAGTTGAATTAATGGGTGCGCTTGTATAGGGAGTGCGGACCAGACTATAAAAATCACCCTTCTCGCGGTCACAACCAATCACTCTGCCTGTAAGAATGTCCTGAAAAACAAGAGACGATGGGTCAAAAATAGCTCGATAGTGCAAGTCCTTCGTAATCTGACTAATAGATACCAAATTCGTAGAGAAATCAGGAGCATGTAACACATTCTGTAGACGCATCGAAGGCATCAACTAATCTCCCCCTGTCCAGTGATCGGGGAATGAGTCCCATCGACTATCACCACAGTTCTCCCTGGAGGAACCTGTCTATATGTTGTAAGCTGCTCCACATAAATGATGGGTCGTCCCGAAGTCCATAATCCACTCTGTAATCGCAGATCCATGACAAGAGGTAAAAGCATAAGGACTACCTGAGTTGCTGGTTGTAGCGGACGTACTGGCAGAAGCAGAAGCTGCCACATCTGAATGCCCTTTTGGAGATGAGGTGGGAGGCATGATATCCCTTAGTCTGGCCACGAGATCATCAAATCTCTGATTTGAAGTAGAAGGTGCTGGAGACTTAACTTGTTCCGCCACTTGTGCTGATGCTGGGAAACCATGCCTAGAATAACATGTATCCTCTGAATGACCGGGACAATGACAATACGTGCATGGCAGACAGATTCCACCCCCTCTACCATGGGATCCACGTCCATGAAAGGTAGATGAGCCGCCTCTGCCCTTGGAGGTTGCCATTGGTGAAGAAGTCTGGTTAGTACAAGAGGTCGAGATAGTGATCCTGCTAAGTCTACGAAAAACTTCCTCAATGGGAGGAATAGTAGCATCCCAAGTATCCGAGAGTGAGCAACGTCATATTAAGGATCAAGTGCAGCAAGGAATACACCAACCATGATAGCATTCCTGTATGTCTTCTGTTGCCCAGGAGTAGCTGTCATAGGCATGAAGCTGTGGGGCCTCTCAAACATCCCACGTAAGTATGTGTATAGTGAGTGGAGAGGCCGTCCATTCTGCTTGATAGTGAAGATATCATGCTGGAGTTGAAGGATCTTGGTCTCATTCCATGCCTGAGAATAGGTTAATGCCAGAATATCCCGCATTGCCTTGGCAGTGGGCTGATGCAACACGTCATTGGCGATCTCTATCGTCAATGTTCTTGACAGCCAAACTTTGGCATAGGCATTATCTGCTTCCCACGAGGCGTGAATCCCTGTTTTCTCCACCGGTTCTTCATCGGTAAGAATATGCTTCTTACCATTAGACTTCATGAGGTTCATGAACTGTATAGCCCAGAGCTCATAGTTCGTCTCGTCCATCTTGACAATTGGTGCCGGACCTTTGAAGGCACCTGTGGCAGGTACATCGACTTTGTTTTCTGACATGTTGCCGAATGAGGATCACTAGGGATTCGTAGACCGATATATAGATGTCTACACGAACATGTGAGGATTCGATTGCATATGTAGACTTATGCAATCAAATCCATACCAAAGTAAACGAAGAGAGAACGATGGAGACGGGGGCCGACGACGGGGAGGCTCGAGGCGGGACGACAGCGTCGAGGGTTTAGGCGGTGATGCCGAGGAGGGCAGGCGATGCGGGGAGGGCAGGCGGCACCGGCGAGGGCAGGCGGTGCCGAGGGTCGTCGGGTTGGCGGAGGGACCTGGAAGGTGGCACCGGTGGGAGGGAGTCCTGGCAGGTGGCGACACCGAGAGAGAGGGGGGGTTGGCGGGTGGGGAATAGGGTTAGGGTATACTAGCTCCGGCCTAGGATCGCCGCTCTGATATCTTGTTGGAAGAAATAAGTGCGTTATTATTTCTAGGAACCCTAGGCTCTCTTATATAGAGGAGAGTCCTATGGGT
The DNA here is from genome assembly GCA_037367405.1 of Ottelia alismoides. Classification (NCBI taxonomy): domain Eukaryota; kingdom Viridiplantae; phylum Streptophyta; class Magnoliopsida; order Alismatales; family Hydrocharitaceae; genus Ottelia; species Ottelia alismoides. The sequence continues at coordinate 59,253 of JAZKJV010007148.1, forward strand.
AAATTACATAACAAAGAAAATAAAATAAGAAAACAATATACATAGAATATGAAAACATATAAATATCTCTACTCAAGTCCTTCATGTGATGTAGATCGGCTGTCTGATGTAATATAGTGACCTTGAAAACATGGAGCTCCTTATCTTTTCTTATGAGTTTTCTAAAGAGGGCTAGAAAATGATGGAGTTAGATTGGGTGGATCCCTAATTGCTCAAGAGGTATTTGGAAGTTTGGAACCCCCTTGTGGTGGTGGTTTTCTACTTCTTGAGAGATTGAGTGACACCTTGTGCTCTGTTGTGGGTTTTGCTATTGACAAGGAATGCAACGATATTTGACATGAGAGGTTTATATGGAGATTGTTGTTACACATGCCAAGACTTCTTGATTCTTAATTAATGTATTTTTTTAATACAACACATCTTTTTCACATATTAAGTGGTTGGTTACATGGATTCCTTGCCTCCATTCATCTCTATCTTGGGTCGTTCTCGGGCTTAGATCCAAATAACTAAGATTCCTTTGAATAGTCTCATTCCAACACTTCTTGGGCCTTCCTCGTCCTCTCTTATCCAGTTCAACATCCCAAATTTCACATCTTTTAATTGGTGCATCAACCGACCTTGCAAATGGCTAAATCATCTTAAGCGATTTTCTCTCATCTTATCCTCTATCGGAGGTACATTAGTGTTGGGAAAAACAAACGACTTGTTTATTCCATAAGCCCTAGGCTCTCTTATATAGGAGAGTAGCCTATGGGTAAATTACATAAAGCATACAATAAAAAAATAAAATAAAGAAGAGGTACATATACTACTACTATATGCGTTAACACTCCCCCTCAAGATGGAGCATATATATCAATCATGCTCAGCTTGGAAGCACACTTCTGAAATGGGCCTCGTAGCAATGCTTTGGTGAATATATCCGCAGTCTGATACTCTGAGGTAACATGAGACGTAGCAATGAATCCTTTCTGAATCATGTCACGTATGAAGTGACAGTCCACCTCAATGTGCTTGGTCCGCTCATGGAATGCTGGGTTGTTTGCAATGAACAAGGCAGCCTGATTATCACATTCCAAGTTCATAGGAAGTGGTACATCTAAACATAGGTCTGTAAGCACAGCTTTCACCCACATCATTTCTGTAGTAGCCTGGGCCATAGCCCTATATTCGGATTCAGCACTAGATCTAGCTACCACCGTCTGTTTCTTGCTTCTCCATGAGACTAGGGCATCTCCAACATAGACGGCATGCCCTGAGGTGGACTTCCTGTCCTTGGGACATCCGACATAGTCTGCATCTGCACATGCTGAGATAGAAATCCCCTTTCCTTTCTTGAATAACAGACCTACACCTGGAGAAGATTTGAGATATCTAAGAATCATATGTATTGCATCCATATGCACCTGACGTGGTTGCTCCATGAACTGGCTCACACGACTCACTGCAAATAATATATCCGGTTTAATGATCGTGACATACAACAGTTTGCCTACCAGTTCTCTGTATCTCCTCCTGTCCACCTCCTCTGTGTTATCTTCATAAAGCTTCATGCTGGGATCCATTGGTGTCGTAGCAGGTCGACACCCAAGCATACCTGTTTCACTCAACAGATCTGTAACATATTTCCTTTGTGACATTACTAACCCATATGAATTTCTAGCAAATTCAAGCCCCAAAAAATATCTAAGGACACCAAGATCCTTAGTGACAAATTCACTACCCATCATTTCTTTCGCCTGCTTTATGCCCTGCTCATCATCTCCTGTAATCAAGATGTCATCAACATAAACCATAATCACAATGATACCTCTAGCAGTCTTCTGTACAAACAAGGAATGATCAGCATTGGAGCGTTTGTATCCTTGTTTCTCGAAGAGATCTGAGAGCTTCTGAAACCATGCTCTGGGGCTCTGCTTAAGGCCATAGATAGCCTTATGTAACCTGCATACCTTGGAACACTCCCCATCAACAACAAAATCAGGTAGCTGTTGCATATAAACTTCTTCCTGCAAATCTCCATATAGGAATGCATTCTTCACATCCAACTGATGAAGCGGCCAGTCTCGAGCAACTGCAACTGACAACAAGATCCGTAGAGTGGAATGACGTGCCACAGGCGAGAATGTGTCAAGGTAATCCACCCCGTATGTCTGTGTGAAGCCACGTGCAACCAAACGCGCCTTGTACCTGTCAATAGAGCCATCTGCATTGTGCTTCACTGTAAACACCCACTTGCAGCTTACTGGGTTCACATCTGGAGGTATAGGAACCAAACTCCAAGTTCCTCTGGACTGAAGTGCCGCCATTTCTTCCTCCATTGCTAGCCGCCATCTGCTATCCTGCAGAGCATCATGATGATTCCGTGGAATATCTATAGCTGAAAGTGCCACAACAAATGACCTGAAATCTCCAGATAGCCTCTCAAAAGACACGGATGCTGATAATGGATATTTAGCACAGCTCCTCTTCGACTTGCGTAGAGCAATGGGAACATCCAAATCAGCTGTAGTCTCATCTGGCCCCTGCACCATATCCTGCTCAGACATATCGTCAGATCCATCAACAATAATATTTTCATTACATACCATAGGCGAGCTAGTGGACGAGTCATGACCATGAGCGGGAGGAGGCCTGCGGGTATAGTGGAACGGTAGGGGTGAGATAGGTGGTGGTGGTGGTGACGGCATATGAGGTGGTGGTGGTGGTGACGACATATGAGGTGGTGGTGTCATGTATATGGCATCAGGAGGTATAGGTGCTAGCTGCTTATCTCCTGAGGCTGAAAAATACATAACAGATTCAAAAAATGTAACATCTGCACTGATCATATATCGCCGACGCAGAGGATCAAAGCACTTGTACCCCTTTTGAGTTCTAGAGTACCCAACAAAGACACACTTGACAACCCTAGGAGAGAGCTTGTCAGTACCAAGCGACAACTGATGGACAAATGCAACCGACCCAAACACACGAGGAGTAAGAGTGAACAGATCCTTGCCAGGATGAATGAGTGAAAACGGAATCTGTTCATTCAAGACAGAAGAAGGCATACGGTTGATTATGTAACATGCAGTGAGAACTGCATCACCCCAGTAGGAGTAGGGAACATGACTCTGTATAAGGAGTGATCTTGTGACATCAAGAAGGTGACAGTGTTTTCTTTCAGCAATCCCATTCTGTTGAGATGTATGAGCACAAGATGTTTGGTGAATAATCCCTTTTGAGGAGTAATAATTGGCAAGAATATTGGTGCACAACTCTAAAGCATTATCACTTCTCACAAACTTCACAGATGTGGAGAAAACATTTTGTATTTCATTCAGAAAACGGATAATGATATTTCCTGCTTCAGATTTATTTTTCATTAGAAACACCCATGACACTCTAGAAAAATCATCCACAAATACTATATAAAATCTGTGTCCCTGATGATCGGGTACACGACTCGGACCCCAGACATCAATATGAAATAACTCAAACTTGGAGGTACTACTCCGACCTGGACGACTGGGAAAGGACGACCTGTGATGCTTTCCCAACTGACACGCCTCACAATGAATAGGTGTGTGAGGGAGACCATAGGGTAAAACTTGACGCAATTTCTGAAGCAGTAAATGACCAAAACGCAGATGCCACAATAAAGTTGATACTTGTCCAGAAGGAGAGGATGAGGTTCCAGCAAATGGAGTCTGATTCAAGCGGTAGAGGCCTCCTTGCTCATAGCCACAACCAATCACGTTGCCCGTATGGATGTCCTTAAAAATCAAAGAAGATGGATCAAAAATTGCCCGACAATGTAGATCCTTCGTAATCTGACTAATTGACAACAAATTCATTGAAAAATCAGGTGCATGTAGCACATTCTTTAGCCGCGTAGACGATGTCAATCTAATCTCCCCCTGACCAGTGATGGGGGAATGAGTGCCATTGGCAATTACTACTGTCCGTCCTGGAGGGATCTGAGTGTATCCTGAAAGCAGACTCTGGTCGCCACATAGGTGATGTGTAGCGCCCGAGTCCATAATCCATGGTAATGTATCTGATCTACTACTGTTGAGTGCAAGTATACTACCTGAGGCACTAGTAGACGCAGAGGCAGAGGCAGCGACATCAGACTGAGGCTCTGTAGTCGGTGCTGGACCAGATGATGGAATAATGCCCCTCAGACGGGCAACAAGATCGTCGAACCGTTGATCCAAGGTAGCTACAGATGGAGGCTCTATCTGCTCAGCAACACGTGCGGATGCAGGAAATCCATGCTTCGAGTAGCATGTGTCTTCATTGTGTCCAACCCGGTGACAGTAGGTACATGTTGGCCTAGTGCGGCCACCTCTTCCACGAGGTCCACGTCCACGACCCTGGTGATGAAATCCACGCCCCTTGTTAGCTGCCATGGCTGAAGAATTCTGACTGGAGGCCGTGGAAGGAACTGTGATCCGACTCAGTCTATGGAAAGCTTCCTCCATGGGAGGAATAGTAGAGTCAGCCAGAATCTGTGATCGTGCAGCCTCATATTCTGGATCAAGTGCAGCCAGGAACACGCCCACCATAGTTGCATTCCTATATGTCTTCTGTTGCTCTGGCGTGGCTGTCAAGGACATGAAGCTGTAGAGCTTCTCGAACATTCCTCTCAGTGATGTATAGAGGGAATGTAGAGGGCGACCATTCTGCTTGATAGTGAATATATCATGCTGGAGTTGCAGAATCTTTGTCTCGTTCTTCGCCTGTGAATATGTAGCCGCCAGAATGTCCCGCATATCCTTCGCTGTGGGTTGATGGAGAATGTCATTGGCAATCTCAATTGCCAACGTGCCAGATAGCCAAACCTTGGCATATGCGTCATCAGCCTCCCAAGAGGCATTGGTTCCAGTCTTCTCAGCAGGCTCTGGTTCGGTAAGAATGTGCTTCTTACCCGTTGACTTCATCATGCTCATGAACTGCATTGCCCACAGTTCATAGTTGGTACCGTCCATCTTTACAATAGGCGCTGGACCACGAAATGCGTCAATAGATGGGATATCTGCCTTGCTTTCTGACGTACTGGATACTGAAGACTGGAATAATTGACAAAAATATGTGATTTGTCTACAATGACATAGACGGATTTAGTTGCACGTATAGACCTCAAGCAACTAAACCCATGTAGACGAAGGTGCTCGCTTTAGGGCCTAACACGTGCCCCCGAATAGGCGACTGGGAGGAGTAGGCGCACTGGTACACTGGGCGCGATGCGCGCACTGGTTAGCGCGCTGCGGTGGCGCTGATGTGCGCTAGGGCGCCGCTGGTATGCACTGATATGTGCTGGTGCGCAAAGGGCGCACAGGAGAACAGGGGGCGGTGCGCTACACGCTACTGTGCAGCCGAGGCACAGGAGCACAGGACTTGCACGCTACTGCGCGCTGGCGAAGAGAGAAGCCAGCGCACGATGATGCGCGATACCGCGAAGGGAGGGCGAGCGCACGATGCTTCAGGCGGCAAAGATGAAAAAGCACCGCGAGTGATGACGCAAAGAGATGGCGCACCACGAGTGCACGAGGGAGCACCGCGAGCGTACGAGGAGATGGACCGCGAGCGCAGGAGGCGGCGCCGAGAGAGAGAGGGCGGCGCCGAGAGGAGGCGGTGCCGTGCGTGCGGCACCAAGGGAGAGGCTGGCGGTGGGGTTGGGTAGGGTTAGGACCGTCGAGAACTCCGGTCTAGGACCGTCGCTCTGATACCATGTTGGGAAAAACAAATGACTTGTTTATTCCATAAGCCCTAGGCTCTCTTATATAGGAGAGTAGCCTATGGGTAAATTACATAAAGCATACAATAAAAAATAAAATAAAGAAGAGGTACGGATACTACTACTATATGCGTTAACAATTAGCATTCATTTTGATACATTATCTCGAATCCGATCTTTTCGTGTATGATCACACACCCACCTTAGCATATTCATTTCTGTTAATGTCATTCTTTGTACATGTCTATGGTTTGCATGCCAATATTTATATCCATAAAGCATAGCAAGTCTCACGACCACATTGTAATACTTTAGTTTGATTTTCAAATGAATTTTCTTTTCACATAGGACAATAGAGGATCAACCATGGGTTTGAATTACAAAGGTAGCTGGCCTACTTAGCCAGCTTAGAAAATAGTTAAATCTTTCAACATGGGTTTGAGCAATTATCCATGTAGCAGACCATACTTAAAGTGGTAGAAGGCTTTGCCATAGTACAATGGATGCTCTTATTCACTTTATCCAAACTGCATTTATTCTATGAGTAACATTTTTTTATCAATTTCTCCATCATGTTGCAAAGTAGATCTCAAGTATCTAAAAGAATCTTTCTTATGAATATTATAGTCTCCAAACTTCATCTTGATTCCTTCATTATTGCTTCTATTAAATATGCACTCAATATACTCAATCTTAGCATTACTTACACAAAAATCCCTCTACGACATGTCTCCAAATCTCAAGATTCTTATTTACTCCATCTCTAGTTTTATCAATCAAGACAATATCATAGGCAAACAACATATACCAAGGTATCACATTCTGAATGTGTCTAGTCAACTTGTCCACAATCAAAGTAAAAAGGAATGGACTCAAAGCTGAACCTTGATGCAAACTCATGCTGATATCAAAATAGTCAGTCTTCCCTGACTGAAGCTCCATATACATATCCTCTATAAGATTAATGTATAAAACATGTACTTGTCTATTCTAAAAAACTCTCCAAAATATCTCATGTAAGACTGAATCATAAGCCTTCTCCAAATCAATAAAAATCATATGGAAATTCTTACTTTTAGCTTTATAAATATCCTCTGTTCTCAAAAAGTGGATATTTTCAATAGTTGAGCAACCTGACATGAATCCAAATTGATTTTCTATTACATTGGAACTTTTTTTTGAGGAGAAAGAGGGTGCTATCCCAATATTGGAACCTACCGCAAATTTATTCAATCAAAAGAGATAACGATTATGTTCATTCGAAACTTGCCTCAACATTCTTTACATCTCACATCCTAAATTTTCATTGCATGACTCATCTGTTTACTGCCTTTGTAATTGAAATAATTTTGAATCTCTTCTTTATTCTTATAAAGAAGCATTACAATGCTTCTCCTCCGATCTTCATGCTGTTTCTTGCTTCGCTAAATAACATTGAATAAATTTTTAAGCGAAGTCAAACCACGTTTACCTATAACTCTCCATACTTACATAGGAATGTCATCAGTCTCTATATCTGTCTCAAGTTTCATAACCTTTAAACCCTCCTCTATTTCTGTCCTTTGAATTCGTTTATAACTTGCACGATTCATGTAATTTTCACTGCTAGATTGATTGTTAAACTGATTCTTTATTTCCTTCCCCAATGTAGAGCTTATGGAAATACTGCTTGCAACTAGTCTCTATATTCTTCTGAGTAACAAGTACATATCCTTTGTCATTCTTAATGCATCTCACTTTTTTAAAAAGATCCTTGGTCTTTCTTCCACATACTTTAGCTAATCTGAATATTTCCTTCTCACCCTCCTTAAATTCATGATTTTTTTTAAAAATTTCATAAGCTTTTGACTTAACTTGATATATTTTATAATATGATTAATATATCTATGAGTATACACTCTATGGGTGCAGACTCTTTATCCTTTTGAAAAAGTGTTGGTTGGGACTATTAACGTTTGATGGTAGCTTCTTATCCGCGATTGCAATTGTACTCTCCCTATTCTAGTTCTAGCAATTTCGAGCATCTGTTATTAGCAAACAAGCCAGGATATCGATGAAATCCACACTACAAGTATTATGGGAAGTGGAATCTAAAGTGGGGACCGGTGCCCCACCAGTCATGCCGTTATTGATTAACAAATCATTGTGGAATCTAAAGTGGGGACAGAGGCCCAACCAATCATGTCATTGTTGACTACCAATTCATTGTGGAGGTTTGAAAGTTCTTAGCATGATCCATCAACATTTGAAAAATCTCCCTCAACCTAATGGAGCCAACCCATTTGTCCATCCAAAAATTAAAATAAGATTCCCTATCCTAGATCTAAGGTAATCAACAATAAGTGGGAGCATTGATGTCATCTTGATATGCTCTGATGACTTCAAAGTCCACCACTACCAAGCACATAGAACAATTATGTAAAAGATAGTCCCTGTTATTAAGCAAACACACCCCTTTTAGAAAGGAGAGCATAGTTCCATCTCCTCGTATCCTTTAGCTTAAGCTCTCCTCTATTATCTGTGCATGCCTTAATGTATGTATATCTCAATCCAATTTCATGAGGGTCCTCTCCCCAACCCAAATTATTGCAAGGGAATCTTCTACAAAGAAATCATCCTTTTATTAGCAAGGCCAATTGTAACCAAAAAGGTCGACCAAAAATAGATTGGGATGGACACCATGACCGCAGAAGAAATAATTAGGCACCAACTCTTAGTTAGTACATGATAAGTAAGTTTATTGTGAAGGTCTAGAGTAGTCTACCCAAGGCAAGACCACAATTAACCCACAATACGAATCAAGAAATAAATATCAAAATGTGAAGTTAAAATGTATTATAACTCTACAACAAATGTATATAGCAAGTAAGTATGTGTAGATGTTGAACTCATGGAGCAAACGATAGATGGGTGCAAAATAATGCGCAAAACTTTGTTCTTATCCTCTTGTCCATTTTTTTCTTGTTTTTGTGGGGTTTTTATTTTTTATTTTATTCTTGTTTTATATTTTTGTATTTTGTTTTTAATTTTATAATTTTTATATTTTCTTTTTTTATTTTTAGATTTTGTAGTTTCTTTTTCTTTTAAAAGAAATAGAGTAATATACTTATAAATACTAGTAAATATAAATAAAATGCAGTGAATAAATTGTTTTTGGATTTTATATATTTTTCTAATGTTTTTGTAATTTTTTGAAATTTTTGCTAATTTTATGGATTTTTAAAGTAAAAAATATCCCAAATCAGGGATTTAATAGATACCTGAAGTTGATTTGAATTTTAAAAATAGGAAATAAGTTCCAAAATTACTCAAATCAATTTATATATATATATAGATAATTATTTAAATAAAATTATAAAATAGAAAAACACATTTTTGGATTTTTAATTATTTTTTAGATTTTTATAACGATGCGTTTGGTTCGTGGGTTATCTGGGGGAGGATAACCCGTTTTTGTGTTTGTGTGTTTGGTTGGTGGGTTATGGGTTGGGAGGGTTTGTGTGATGTGATTGTATTGGAATTTGAAAAAGTGGGTAGTTATTATGATAAGATTGTATTGAAATTTGAAAAAGTGGGTAGTTGTCGTGATGTGATTGTATTGAAGTTTGGAATAGTGAGTAGAAGTTGAGTATTTTATGATTTTTAGATTATATGATGGTGTAATATATTTTTTTTTGATAGAAATGGAGTGGGCCCCATTAGTGGGTTAAAAGTATGGGTTTTGGGGGGTTACCCACCCAAAGTGGGAGGTAATCCCCCAACTGAACGGGGCCTAAAGATTTTTGTGTTTTTTTAATTTTTAAGTGTTTTCTTTTTTTCATTTTTAGTGGTTTTTGATCTGTATATATTTGGAATTTTTCAGAATGTTTTTATATTTTTGGGTATTTTATAAGTTAGATAGTACAAAAATGGGCTCCTTTTGATTTGTAATAAATGGTTAACATGCACAAAAATGCCAAATAATCATGGCGCGCGACAATGCATAGCATTAGACATATATCCCTATTTTTACGAATTTTTAGGAGCACAATAGCTATTTATAATGAATAGATCAAATGCATAGCTTGGCTTCTAGAGGAGTCTTTCCGGGACCTGGTTTCCGCCCATTGGTCCTCTACCTCTGTATCTGGCTCCGCTGCATCGAGGTTCGTACAGAAGCTGGCTTCCTTGCATGTTCGCCTTTGCTCTTTCAAGAGAGACTCTAGGGAGGCTCGCCGTGTGGCCAGGGTGGCGGCTGAGGAGGTGGTTAGCAGGCTTGACAACATGGAAGATGACATGCCTCTATCTGCGGTGGAGCTAGGGCTAAGAGCTGAGGCTCATCGGAAGATTGCTGACAAGGACAGAAAGCGTGTGGTGGAGTGGAAGTAGAGAGCTAGACACAACTGGATCAAGGAGGGTGATGCAAATACTTCTTTCTTCCACAGAGTTGCTAGCGAGAGGTGCTGGGGTAATATCGTATGGTTGATTTTTATTGCAGATTGTTCCTAGGAGACAAATGCCCTTTTCAGTCGGCATTTGTTCCTAGGAGACAGATTGGTGATTGCTTGGTTACGACGTCTGAGATTATTGTGGATTGGAAGAGGCGTAGGGTGGCTGCGTTGCTTTGGAAGGTGGATTTCACCAAGGCTTACGACACTCTGGACTGGCGGTTTCTCTGGGCCGCACTGTATAGGAGGGGATTCTTGGAGATGTGGATTTCTTGGATGAAGCACTGTGTTACAACCGCATTGCTTTCTGTTCTTGTGAATGAGCGCCCGGAGGGTGGCTTTTTCCAACTGCAAAGGGATACCAGACTGGCTATCCTCTGGCTCCGCTTCTTTTCATCATCGCATCTGGCGTTCTCGCCTGCATGGTGGCCCAGGTGCAGGACAGTGGGATCACGTGTGGTTACTCGAGGGATGACATAAGGATCCCTCTTCTCCAATACGTTGATGACACCATTTTCTTCATTGAGGGGGGTAAGGATGAGGTCAGCGGCATGGCGGTCACTCTCGAGCTGTTTAGTGAGATGTTGGGCATAGTGCAGAATGCTAGCAAATCCACTTTGGTTTTGTTTGTCGTATCTGCCAAGGAGGCACGACACTGTAGTTGGGAGTTGGGCACGGAGTGTGGCGCTCTTCCCATTCGCTATTTTGGGGTTCCTTTGACTTCTAGTAGGGAAAACTGGGAGATTGGCTTGCTATTGTTGAGAAGCTAGAGAAGAGGCTCGCGGGTTGGAATTCCTCGCTTCTTTCTAGAGGAGGCTGTCTTGTGCTTTTGAAGGAGGTGATCTATGCATTTCTGATCTACTTCATGTCTACGCACCTTATGCCGTTTGGTATTCGTGTATGACTTGAGAGACTAATGCAGAGATCAAGGTTCAGGAAAGCGGTATGCGTATGCGTTCAGACAGGTCACTGAATAGCGCTTAAGCGGTATGCGGGGGCATATGCGGGGTATATGCGGTTCTATGCGGTTTCCTAATTTTTTATTTAAAAATAAATAAATATATACAAAAGTGACTATAACAGAACCAAACTTATGTATATTGTGGTCCAACAGAAGATCTAAAAAAATAACTTTCATATAGAGTTCAAAACAATCTCTATCAATCAAATATCAATACTTCACTAGAAAGGTTAGCTCACAAAATAATTGATAACAATCAACAAAATAAAAAAGTTGGCCCACAAAATGCCTCTATTGTTGAATATAATGTCATTTATCTCTGTTGTTATATTTATAATTGATCTTCCATCAAAAGTACCAAATTTTACATATAATATATTGCATTCACAATAATTATTAGTTGACTAAATTAGTTTGCTAAATTATTAGTATATTATTCTTTTTCTTCCTTGCGTGTTTACTTCAATCTCGTGGTACAACTACTTTAACGATGGATTTAAATAGTCATGGAATGTTTGGTTGGCATACATGCAAAAGTAAGGAAAACATGGCATAAATAACACAACAAAACATGGCACAAATTAAAAAATAAATAAAAAATAAATAATGGGTATGCGGCCGCACAGACCGCATATACGGCCGCACAGACCGCATATGCGGCCCACATAAGCGCACAGGGCGCATAATGGGGGGCTTCAAGAAAGCGGTGCGCTGAGGGCACCGCATACGCATATGCGGCCGCATAAGCGGCCGCACGGGCCGCTTTCGTGAACACTGGCAGAGATTCTTATGGGGTAAAAGCGGCCAGGACGCTGCTGGCATACACTTGGTGGATTGGGAGACTATCACCCTTCCAAAGGGTCAAGGCGGTATGGGGGTCAGACGACGTAATGCGATGAATGAGGCCCTGCTGCTGAAGTGGGTGAGCAGGATCTGGGGGAGCAATGACGACCTCTGCACTGATCTTATCCATTGTATTTATGCAGTGAATGGTACCTCGTCGGAGAGGTGTGTCAGAGGCCTCATGCCTTCCCTTTTTGGAGGGGCATCCTTGCGACCCTCCCTCGCTTTCATGGGCTTTTCAGGCCAGTTCTGTGTAATGGAGAGTCCTTTGCTTTGTAGACGGATGACTGGACGGATGGAGGAGCGCTTTGTATACGTTTTCCATGCTTGTTTGCTATGGCTGCTGATTGGGACATACGGATTGCCTCCTGCTAGGGTGATGGGAACTAGATGCTGTTGTTTCGTACGTGCTTCTCGAACCAGCGTTTGGAGGAATTTCTCCTCCTACTTGACTCCTTGAGCGCCATCGGTGGTCTATCTGGAGAGGAGATCAGTGGGTGTGGAGAGGGGGTTCCTTCTTGGTTAGGAAGGCCTATGCGACCATCTGCAGACCGCCTCCCTTGCTTTCAACTGGCATGGTTAGGGATTGCCATTTCTTGTGGGGGCTTGGCCTTTCAGAGAGGATTGGTTTTTTCATGCGGCTCTTCAGGAGAAAGAAATTGATGACAAGAGATCGCTGTGCTAGATTGCTTGGGACAATCTCTGACAGGTGCCTCCTTTGTGGCAACGATATTGAATCAATTGAGCATCTTTTCTTCACCTGCCAGGAATCGAGGTCTATTTGGGAGGGCTCGGATCTGGACTGGGTTGGAACGACGAGCCTGCTCTCTTTCTGCGATTCCCTCTACAACACCAATCATCGCTCGAGGAGAGAGCTGCTCCGCCTGTTGGCCTTTATGTGGGCCGTCTGGTTGGCTAGGAATGTTTTGTTGTTCTCGGGACAGGTTTTATAGGGAGAATGTTTTTATCCAGGTGGAGGGGTTGTTGGAGGCCTGGCTCTTGTAACTTTTTTCACGTGTACTTTTTTTCCTGATTCATAATTAATTTCTGGGGTGGACACCCTTGAGTGCTTCCCCCTTGTATGGCTTAAAAAAAGTCTTGGTAAGGGCATATTTGCAATAAAAAGAAAGATCAGGGACTCATGTGCAAATATACCAAAATTATACAACTATTCAAATTTACTTAATTATTTAAGAATTACGAAAATACCTGGGGATGACATGCAAATTGTCCAGCTCATGTAGGCTACACGTGAGATGGATTGGGAAGGACCAAAATGCTATAATCATTAAGTACATGTCCTTGCTTACAAAATTCCCATTTTATTTACACTTGATATTTTATTTACAATATTAATAAATAAATATTCAAAAAGACAGGGCGAAGTATGCAATTACCCCATTAAAGCGTGCCATCGGACGGTGGTCTTTAATCCACTTGCCACACATCTTCATCTAGACGGGCGATACCGCTTCGCCGCTGGACGATCAGGATTAGATCGTGGGAGGCGATCTGATGGTCGTGGGCATTTGCATCCAACGACTACTAGAGAGTTTGGAGATGAGGTTCGATCCGACGGCTCTGAACCTCCCTGTAAGAACAGGGAAGAACGGAGCGGGTGTCGAGTTTCGATCAATGCCATGGCATATCTCCGGCAGTCTTCGTCTGCTCCAAGGGCTACAAAAGGGAACAAAGGTGTCCCTCTATCCGTCGGAGGCTTCAGAATGGCTCGAGCATCACCGAAGCTCTCCCGAAGGGTTGGAGACGAGGAAAAGCTCCGGGAACCTTGGGCGAATTGCAACATGGCTCCAGCTGTTCTTGAAAGCTCGTGGGATATGCAAAAACATTCATGGGTTGAGGGCAAAGTGCCTCGACCCTTTAGCATGCAAGATGAGCAGTTGGCAGAGTGGGGTGGCGTGCCTCCAGCGAGGGGAGGAGGGGAGACACGAATCTCCAAATCCACTAAGGATCAGGGGTGGAATGGGATGCCTGGGATGAAGGAGAAACATTTGGGAAGGTAGTGAGGGTGGAAGGCGCGGTCAGAGATAGGCTGTGAACGATGAAAACACGGCTGGAGCTCGAGAGCTCCGACAAGGGTAACCTTATTAACCATGGGTGATTAACTAAGTAAAATACGGAACTAAATGCATAGAATAAAATCTGGAACTAAAAATTACCTAGAAAATGAACGGGCACAACTCTTATACCTGGCTAGAGGCCAAGGAGCAGAGGTGGTGGCAACCGCCTTGGGTGCTCCCCCTCCTCCGCGAGCTCTCCAGACCTCAGGGGATTCCCCCTGTCACGAGGATACACACTAGGCCAAGGTCGAAGGTATCTAAGACTCGAAAAGCGACCAAAAATTAAAGGAGGAGAAGGTTTTATTTATCAACACGAGGAGCACCTTTATTGGCTGGCTAATTGAAAGAATTCGGTGTTATGTACAATGGATATGAAGCATTGGCGTGGATCGTGGATGATTGATCTTGATTGTGGCGTGAAGATTGGGAAAAATCGATGGAAGAGACGCCCGAGAAAAATGGCGCAAAATCGGGGACTCGACAGGGGTGTCAAGTCAGAAGCTCGGGTGGCTGAGTTGACCGGGAGGTCAACATAGGAAGGGATACCATTGGTCTAGATCAGGCGCGAAAAGACAAAACTTCCTGATTTATTCTAAAATAAATAATTAATTATAGTAAATGATTTTATTAATTTTTGAGTATAAAATAAAAAAAATTATTATTTATGTAGTATTTGAATATGATTTTTATTTTTTGCCGTTATTTATTATAAGTTAAATTTTAAGGGTACGTTTATAGGTATATTCATCGAGATTTTGTCTATTTTATTTTTATTTTGTATATTTTATTTTATTATTTTATTCCTTTATTTGATATATTTATAACTTATTTTTTATGTATATAAATGTATTTTTATTATATTTTTGTGATGTTATTTGTATACTTACATAAATAGGTATATTTATTATGTAGGTATATGTATTGTATATTTACTTATGTATTTTTATATTTTAGTTTATTTTAATGTTTCTTTTATGGTTTTATTTTATATTTTATATTTTTAATAGAATATAAATGATATTTACAATCTTATAAAAACATAAAAGAATAAAGAATGATTTCCCTTTTTATTTATATACATGTGTTATTATAGGTATTTTGCCTATATATTTATATAGACTTATTTTATTTTGTGTTTTCTTTGTGATTTTATTCTAGTTTCAATATGTACGTATATTATAAATAATATTTACAAAAATATAAAAATATAAAATTGTAAAAATAATAAGGAATGAATAAAATGAATATTTTAATCGGGTATAATGGTACAATGAGTGTCCAAAACCTAACTTTCAATCCTTAACTCTAAAAAATATAAAACCACCTTCATTAAATAGCTTATTAAAAGTTATATAAATTAAAGGTGATTTCGATACATTTTGAGTTTTTATTTGAGAGATATGGGTCTGTGATGTTTGGTTTACAACTTTTTATTCAGATCATAACTTTTACACTGTATATTTTTTTACATGAAATCAATTTTGTACTTTTCTTTACATTATTATCTATAAACTTTCATGTACAAAGTTTCTTTATTTGATGAATAAATAATAAGGTATAAAATAAGTGTCAAAAATGAATTATTGATGAATAAAAGAATGGGCTTTTTAGGTGATTTTGGCCCTTATCTCCCCCTACTTTATTCCTTGTCGACCAACTCAATTCTTGACTTGGTCTCGGTGTTTAGGATCATAAAATACCTTTGGTATTTTATTCTTATTCTTTTCTTCTCTTATTCTATAATTTTGGCATTACAAACAATATTATTTGCACAATAAATGCAATAAATGATTAATGCTATTTTGTACAAATTAATGCTAATTACATGCAATAGCTAGAGTTTTTAAGGCCAAAATGATAGAATAAAGGTAGTGAAATGGAGATTCATCAGTACCTTGGAGGTCCACCCCCTGATTGTCGTTCCATCTGCTCCAAAACATGTCTGTGTCCCTGATTTGGTCATTGATTGTCCAAGAGCATGGCCAAGTACAAAATATGCAAACTCAATCATGTGGAAGATAAGAAAATAGAGCAATCAAGAGTAGTGCAATCATCCATATGAAGAGTGATGAAACATAACTTCCAAAGGTTCGTTTTCTAGCTTGATGCCTCATCAAAAATATCCATAAGGTTGTTGACATTGGAACCCTGATCATTTCCACCCTCGATGATGATGATGGTATCCTCCACATATTGCAACAAAGGGGAAATAGTGTTTTGACCTTCTTTAGGTAACACTAATCGTCCTCCCCATGGCACAAATCTCTGAAGCACCCACTGCCATATCATTAACAGAAAGTACAAACAATATTTCCTCCAAATAGTAAGTATAAACATTAGATGTGGCTCTAGAGATGCCCTGCCAAACACCTCGTGGCAGATGGATCCTGCCACCCACTGGGCACCCGTCGACCATGATCGAGAAAAAAAACTGAAGCAACACACCTATTCATTCATGGCACCCATCTTTCTGGGAAGGCACAATTCATAAAATGTAATCAAAGAATGGACCTCCACATCATGGCACCAATCTTCAGCCCTTCCAATGTTGTAAAAGTCACCCAACTAGCCCGATAGGTCCGACTAGTCTAGTCAGTGAGGTGGTCGACCAAGTACCGACTAATTCTGACTAGGTCCACTAGTCAACCAATTTTTGCTTGGAGAAAACATATTCTTTTACTTTTTTAAAAACAAACTTATTCTAATATGCTTAATGTTTTATTTAAATTCAATTACTTCTTTTGATTCATTATAATAGAAAAATATATATAAATCTATGTAAATATATAATAATATATTTGTAAAAATAATTTATATATTTAAATAATCAAAGCCGATTAAAGCCCGACTAAATCCGATTTTTTCGCTCGACTGCCGATTAATCCTTAGTCAGTAACCCGACCGATCGAGTACCGACTACTGACTTTTGCAACTTTGGACCCTTCATCCCTGAATGAACGATATGCAACTCACTTGATGGAAAGGATTAGGCTGAAATGAAGAGATATCAGGAGGAACTAAGTGAGTTTGATCATGTCATTTGGATGATTGTATCTATACTGGAACAACCCTAATTGGTGTGAGGGGCGACAACACATTTATGTAGTGTATCCACTTAACTGTGAAATGGTTTGATCTTATTTCGTTGAAGATCAACTTAACCCTTCGACTATGCATATGTATCCTATGAAATGGTTATATGGAATAAGTGTAGCAACAATAATATCTAAACATGGATTTTTTTGTTTGAAACACCAGATATGACAGTTAAATTCCATGGAGGAAGCACCCTACTTGTCATATTTCTTTATTTATCTCTCAATGAAACTTGTAGGATAACAATAGCAAAGCCTTTTCTGACAATTAAGTAGGGTCGGCTACATGGTTTTTTCTGCCTCTATTCAGATCTATTTTAGGTCATTCTCGAGCTTAAATCCAGAAAACTAAAATCTCTTCAGATAGTCTCATTCCGACACTTATTGGGCTTCCTCACACTCTCTTAATCAGCTCAATATCCTAAATCTCGCATCTTCTTACAAGTACATCAACTATCTTCCTTTGCAAATGGCCAAACCATCTTAAGCGGTTTTCTCTCATCTTATTCTCTACCAGAGCTACACTGACATTGCTTCTGATCGCATCATTTCGAATCCGATCTTTTCTTGTATGACCACACATCTACCTTAGCATTTTCATCCTGCTATTGTCATTCTCTGTACATGTCTATGGTTCACTAGCCAACATTCTGATCCATAGAGCATAACATGTCTCACGACTGCTTTGTAATACTTTCTTTTGACTTTCAAAGGGATCCTCTTATCACAAAGAACAATAGAGGTTCCTCTCCACTTTTGCCAACCTGCATTTATTCTATGAGTAACTTCTCCATCAATCTTCCCATCCTGTTGCAAAATAGATCCCAAGTATCTAAAAGAGTATTTCTTTTGAATGTTATCGTCTTCGATCTTCACCTCGAGTCCTTCATCATTGTTTTCATCAAATGTGCACTCCATATATTCCGTTTTAGCCATATTTGTACGAAATCCTTTAGTCTCTAAGGCATGTATCCAAATCTCCAGCTTATTTACTCCATTTCCTGTATCATCAGCCAACACAATATCATCATCAAACAACATACACCAAGGTGTATCATCCTGAATGGGACTAGTCAACTTGTCCATAATCAAGGCTAAAAGGAATGGACTCAAAGCTAAACTTGATGAAAACTGATGCTGATGTTGAAATAGTCACTCTTCCCAGACTGGATTCTTACGCAAGATGAAGCCCCATCATACATATCTTTTACGAGGTTAATGTATAGGACATGTACTTGTCACTTCCTCAAAGCTCTCCACAATAACTCCCTTGGGACTATTTTTTCAGCGGTGACTCCCGCAAGGGGGTTCACCCGTTTTACAATAAAAAACTCTCTAGGGACTGAATCATAAGCCATCTCCAAATCAATGAAAATCATATGAAGGTTCTTTTTAGCCCTATAAATTTTCACCGTTCTCAATAAGTGGATAATTTGAATAGTTGAGCGACTTGGCATCAATCGGAATTGATTTTCATTTACTCTGGAAACTTGTCTCAACTTTTTTCGATCACATGTGCCCAAATTTTTATAGCAACGAGGGATTAAATACATGACCATGCTTGACTTAAAAAAAAGACCACACAGTATACAATAAAACATCTACAAGATCCCATGGATGATTGTATTTATGCTGAAACGACCTAAATTGATGTGAGGGATGGGAACGTACTTATGTAGTGCACACACTTAAGTGTTGTTAAGGGTTTGGTTTTATTTGGATGAAGATCCTCTTAATGCTATAAAAGTAAGCTCAATTCTTGGCATGTTTTTTTTTTGAAAATAATGTGTAAAGGCTTTTATTAACCCTCCTTTTATCGTTGTTGATACATATGAAATAAATGGTAATGGAGATCGTAAGATCTCGTAGTTAGTTTCAAAAAAGAGGCCAAATGTTCTACTTATTGATGTTGGTATGTTCATTAATGGCACAGAACGATAGCATCTTGGCATTGTATATCATCCGTAAAGGTCAGGTGAGACTGACTTACAGTGCAGATTCCATAGGAAATCCACATCTTCGCAGTCTTTCATCCGCTGCTGCTGAATATGGTCATTCTCAAAACAGTGGTGAGCATGAGCTGGAGCTTCCAGAAGGAAGATATTTCGGGGAGTGGAGCCTTCTCGGTGAACAGATTGAATCTATATCTGCTGTTGCTGTTGGCACTGTAGTTTGTGCAACCATTACTAAGGAAAAATTTGAGTCAGCTGTTGGAACTTTGCCCAAGCTGCAGCGGGATGATATAAAGTATGTGCATGAGAACACTATTGTACAGGATCAATATTTTATTTTGTGCTGTCTAGCACTCTAGAAACTGGATATGCTTATGGTTTTTGGGGATTATTGATGCTGTATATACTCAGGTTGAAAGATTCAGGAGTCTCTTCTGGGGTGCAAGCTGAAAAAAATGATATTTCAACATTCTCCAAAGTTGAATTATCTGATATGGTATGTTTCAAAAGGTTCAGTTTGTCTGTCATGTGGCCTTAAAATGATTTCATTTGTCTGTTACTTGGTTTTAAACTGATGTGCACGTTATTAATATTGTTAATCCAGGAATGGAAAATGATTTTATGCTCAACTGACTGTTCGGTGACAGGCCTTGTGTTACTTAAAGGATCGGGTACTTTTCTATCCGTCAGATGATATTTTATTTGATAGTCTGGTAGTATTAAATATTGAATGAATGATAATTGTTAGTCTTCTATCAGATAAATTGGTTACTCTTCGAAGGTATTCTAAGAGGAAAATCCAACGTCTTGGAAAGGAAACTCAGGTTTTGAAGGAACGAGATATAATTATGAGTTTGAGTTCTTATTCTTGTGTGCCACAAGTACTGCAGACGTGTTCTGATAAAATGCATGCTGGCATCTTGTTAAATACTTGTTTGGCTTGCCCGCTGGCCTCAGTATTTGCTTCCCCTGTTGATGAATCAGCTGCACGGTTCTGTGCTGCATCTGTTGTCATAGCATTGGAGGAGCTACACAAGGTTTCTGGAGCTGGTTTTCTTTTTCTGAAGCACCTCAGATTTTTATTACTTGCTTTGATCTGCAATACCTGTAGATGAAGTTGCAATATGAATTATACTGATTATTTTATTTTATTATCGAATTTCAGAAATCAATTATATATAGAGGTGTTTCTGCTGAGATCTTAATGTTTGATCAATCTGGTCATTTACAGGTTAGTCTCTGGATGTATCAACTAGATATTTTTCGTTAGAATTACATTATATTGATTTCCTTGTCCTCTGGGTGTCTCTTCCATAAATGTAGCTTGTAGACTTCAGATATGCGAAGAGATTGGCTGCAGAAAGGACCTTTACGATATGTGGAGTAGCTGATTATTTAGCTCCTGAAATAATTCAGGGTAAAGGACACGGCTTTTCTGTTGACTGGTATAAATGCTTCCCTATTACTTTATGAGATTTACATGAAACAGAAGTTCCACATGCGATATTACTGATATTTTCTACACCCTGGGGGGGGGGGGTTTCATTTATCTACTCAGCGATACCTTCACACACTTTCTTAAATTCATTCAAGCTTTGAATAGGAGTTTTCACTAACTGAATTGATTTAAATATATATGGAGTCAATTAACTTCAAAAAAGTTGGAGTTCGGGCCAAATTCGATATGACTTTGCTTATCTAAATTGTTATATAATCTAATTTAGTTCTAATATTCAAATTCTTTTTATCTGAATTCGAAATCTTGGACAAACCTTTGAAACATGCATATAAAATTTGCAATTATACAATGTTTGAATCGCTTGACTCGTATACGAAGACATGACGATGACAAAGGCGGCATTGGGAGGATGAAATGGGGGTGTGCGGAGGGTGTGATGCAGTTCTGGGATAGCAGAGCTTATCAGTGGACCTTGGTAGAGTAGGAGGGAAATTGTCATAGGACAGTAAACGCGAAAGGCTGTGCTGCAACTCAGAGGGCAGTTCTGGAGTGCAGAGGAATGACAAAAGTGTGTTGGGACCTGGGAGGTAAAAGCATGAGAGGGGTAATATTGAGGCACTGAATGGAAGTTTTGCAGAGAGCATGACGTTTGATTGTAGCATGGGGAATGACTAATGATATTTAGTTTAGCAAATAGTCAGAAGAACTACAAAATAGTATATGATCTAGTTTCTGATGATGCGGCATCCCTTGTTGTACATGCTAACACGACATTACGTTGATTCCACCATATTTACACGATTAATAAGCTTTTGGATTATATACACCTTTTAGTTTTTTTCAGTGTCTTTGTAAACACCTTTCAGTATTACTGGTGAGGATAAACATGATGATTATTAAAGAACACAGACATGTGTACACACTGGAGGCGTTTACATGCACACCTTTCAGTATGTGTATACGTTGCCCTCCGAATCCAAATTATTGTTAATGAAAGATGTTGACATACTCAAACTTGATATCATAGTAGGGCTTTCACCTTCAGTAGCCAGTTTTATAGTTTGATAAAGGGGAACTGGTTTAGACCATACTAAAGTTTTCACCTTAAAGTAACCAGTTTTAAGGTTTGATAAAGGGGAACTAGTTTAGATAGCGAGGGACACTTTGTCGCATCATCATCTACCACAAAAAAAATGCATGCATAAGCACATACACTCTAGCCCCTACTATATGCCAATATCAAAATATTATGCATACATAGGCTTGTATTTTCTCTTCCAAATTCAAATTGTTTTAGTGAACATGACCATGTAAAAATGTCAGTTATAGTAGGGTTTTGTTCTTTACTAGATAGTTTTCTTAAAAAAGAAATGCTGCATTTAATAGATGGGCGGACATTTTTTCAGAACTACCATGGATTCTATCTCTTATTCAGCTCTTAGTGAGGAGTTATGTTAGTGGGTGGAAGCGATCCCTACTTAAATCGCAGATAGCAAAATCGTCTGGAAATTCTTGAATCAGAATATCATCTTGCGGTTCAGGATCCCATGATACTCATATTAGATGTGGGGAGCCACTTTGTGAATAAATATTTCATGGACTACGACATGTAGCATCATGCATTGAACCCCTAGCCATTACCACTCACCCACAGACCAGTGACATGACCGGAGTGTCAAACCGTGAACGTGAAGACAATTTTTCAAAAGCTTATCCGAACAGATGGAAATAACTGGTCTCAATTTCTGGACCAAGCTCATGCCCAGACAGCTTACAAATTCTAATTGGGCTCTTCACCAGTGCATGTGACTTGTCTATAGGAAGGCATGTCATTTGCTCTTATAATCAATTCACAAATCGGAATTGGCAATTAAGGAGTTGAAAACAGCCAAGACTTGAAGACCAAGTGGTTGTTCTTTTCACCTCAACTATACTCAGTATGAGCTGGCTGTTCCTTCCTTCTATACCAAAGACATCACAAACTAAGTATAAGCGGGGTATTGTATATACTTCGTATGTACTTTGCCTATATCTTATACTTTCGTGTGTGTATGTATATTGTATAAGATATATAACAAAAATGGTAAAAGGTATAACACCAACAAGCCTTTTCCCACAATTGGGTAAAATGTAAAAAATCCATAAATTTCTTTTGATAGAAATAAGTGTATAAATAAATAAACACACACACACAATAAGTGTTTTCCTTTCTATAAGTTGCCCGAGGTTTACGAACGCTCTCTATAACTGTATAAAGTACTTGTAAGACTTGTATATAAAATACTAACTAAAATCCTTCTTAAAATCCTATAAAATTTGGTATATAACAAAAAATTTAAAATCGTAAAATCTTCATAAAACCCATAAAATTGAAAATCCTTAAATTTTGCCTAAAAAGTACAAAAAACGACTATAAAATTAATCTTACCTTTGCATTTGCATGTTTTAATGATTAATTTGATTTCTAGACCAAATTTTTTTTAAAAAAACTGGGGAGTGAGCTTGCTGAAGATCTAAATGTAGTTAATTCTCAAAGGAACTTAATTGTGAATCAAAGTCCAGGTCTTCAGGCGGTGACTTAATTCCTTGGGTCTATAAAGTTATTTTTAGGAATCAGAATTGGATTCGAAGTGGAATAATTTGTGTTATTGACAAGACTTATTAAAACTGAACTTTTTTGGACTCTCACACTTAAACTTGTTTTTCAAGTCGGTGACTTAATTGGGTCTATAATTATTTTTGAGACTCAAGATGTAATCGATGTGGATTTTGTTTGAGTCATTAACAAGACTCTTTAAAACTGAACTTTTTTGGAGTCTCATACTTTAACCACAGGTTTTCACGTCGGTGACTTAATTCCTTGGGTCTATAGAGTTGTTTTTGGGAATCAACTTGGAATCGAAGTAGATTAATTTGTGTAATTCACAAGACTCTGTAAAACTGAACTTTTTTGGACTCACTTGAACCTGGTTCAACCTAAATAAGGTGTGCAAAAGATACCATCCATGAAGACTGTTGATGTCGATGCATCCTCAACCTTGTCTTGTCACCTTGAAATCTAAAGACCGAGGTCGTAGGGTCGAAATTATACTTCGAATGAGGAATAGTTTGTTTGCACACAATCGTATAGTCAGAGACATTAAAAGAAAATATTAAAAGCCTAACCACGCATCGTTTTCTCTACCAGATAAATTACAATGCTCATATCTACAACTAGTAAGAAGAGCGATAAAAGATTCTAAATCCCTGATATGGAAGACAAATACAAGTCAAATGGAAATTACAAGAGCTTGCATTTGGTCAATCAGAAGGTGTGACTTCATTGCTCACACTCCAAAGTGCTATACTTCTTCCTATCTTCTTCCTTGCTAGCAGAACTAAACTCATGTGGGTTTTCCCTGCTCTGCGAGGAAATAGTTTCTAGATCAGGGAATCTAAAGGTGCCAAGTTGTATTGTTCAAGAGTTTAAAGAAGAATCCATGATACAAGAGCTATGCGTGATGAAGTGATTACTGTAAATTGGTGACTGAGTTTAACTTTGCATCAATAATTGTGAAACTTGAGGATGTTGAGTTTGAGCTTTGTATCATAATCGAGTTTCAACACACTAGTAATCTAAGGGTCTAACTGAGCTTTATTTTTGGTCTTTATTCTATATTGGTTCAGAGGATTCCCTTATTCTTGGGATAAGTTTTTGCTTGAGATGAGCAAATCTTAAGCCTAGGGGACTGATGAATTATGTATTACATATTGAGCTCAGTTCCTCAAGAAAGTACCCTATATTTCATATAATTTCTAATATCTATCGGCATGAATAATGTCATCTTATTAGCATAAAAATCCAATAGAAAAATAAAAGTCAGAAAATCAAAGAAAGAAAAGGATGTACTTGTATACACCGATCGAAAAAAATAGTTTTTTAACATTTGTGTCGTTAACTTTTGCAATATCATTTATGTCCCTCCCTTTTTTGGAATATCAGTTGTGCCCCTGGCTTCTTGCTCTATGATCACTTGTACCCTTCCATCAGATTGGCCATCAAAGACTCAAATAGCTGAACTAAACCATGGTTTATTCAGATCATGGCGTGGTTAAGAGGGGCATACTAGCCAAAACTAAACACGCCCCTCCTCCATCCTTGGCCCCTTAAATTCGACCCCCCCCTCTGTCGGCCACCTTGAGCACATCGGCCTGGAGCATCAAAGTCGTCTTTGCCTAGAGATTAACGTGTACGTCGGAGCTTGGTACATGGTCTTCTACCTCTCTTGTAAACCCTTACGTACAAAGGAGCTAATGGAGGGGAGTCCATCAACAATGCAGCCGTCCAAGAACCTAAAGGAAATTGCCTTCGCGTGCACCATACTGCCTAGAACCACCGCGTATGCTAGCACATTCCTATTTATGATCAGATCCCAAAGCAACCATCCCATTCAATTCCATCTTCAACCCAAGCATGTCTTTCAAGAACCCATCAATCTTCGAACAAGCCACATAAGAACATCAACCAACAGTCATACCCCATCTTGAAGGAACATTATCGTCATATTCACAATTGCTTGAAAGAGTCACAATTATTTGAAAGAGTAACAAACATCCATCATCTAACAATGTTGAGCATCTTCACCATTGATGCATGTACCTTCAATAAGCCTTCAATCCCACGGATCATGATGCTCAACAATTGTCCCGTAAACACTACATTCACATTCATAACACTCATGTTTTAATAAATGTATCTATTGCAGGAAAATATGCAAGTAAAGAAGGAAATGCATGAGCATCATTCATTTCATTTACAACATGACATGCACCAAAATTATTTCAGAAGCACCATGTCCACAAATTAATACAAAACAAGTAACCGTCCACCTATAGCATAAGTACAAATTGTCTTTCCAGTACAAAAGCTGGAGTAAAAAACTACCACAAACAAATCACCAAGCACACCCTAAAAGCGCAGTTGAATATCTAATGCTCCACAAGAATAGAACTGGACCCTACTGCTACGACGGGTCCTGCAAACTTGTTGGATCACACAAAAAAGGGTACGTTATGAGTAAAGTTGTTCAGTACATATATATTTAAATGACATGCAAATCGAGAGGTAACTGGGTAAGAATAACAAGCAGTGATAACTACTAAATAAAAAATAGAAACTGAAAGAAGCAACTGAAGCAAGTACATAAGAACGTCTACACTCTCCCATTAGTAACAACCACAAGTGAATACTTACTCTTAGATCATTACCATTCCTTAAGTTGATCTTTCCTTGTTAGCACTTTCAATATTCCTGTTAGTGAAGGAAATACTCTGTGGTCTTGGCCACGAGGATCTCACATTATGACTCCAAGATGCATAGTATCTTATGGTTGGGGTGCCTCCATAGACATGCATGAAATAGATGAATCCTAAGTTCCTATACTTTCCTTTACTAACATTCTCATTCACTTCTCAATTCATCATTCTCAATTCATTTACAAGTCCTCTTGATTCAATAACTGATCACCTATTTAATGACGTCGATTTGATTACCACCGTAACTCATTTTCAAGTAATCTAACACACGTAAGTTATGACTGTTATAAAATATGAAGAATGCGGAAGCGAATATGGAAAAGATAAAGAACAAAATAAGAACGGGATTTTAACGTGGAACCCTACTCCGTGAGGAGCGGGATGAAACCACGGGAGAAGCCCTCAAAGGGGCGGATACTTCATTCCTTTTTCTTAATGAGTACAGGAGGTCTGGGGCTCCTTATATAGCCTTCCCAGAGCCTCCAAGTCCCACCACTGGTCCATGTGGGACTAAACACTGGATGAGGTAAATGGATCTTCTCCAGGATCCATTTACCCTGCTACAACACAATAGGTGCACTACCAAATACTCCAACACTCCCCCTCAAGCTGGAGCATGCAATGCTCAGCTTGGACAAACAAACAGGAAGAAACTCAACTCACGCTACATGACACTACGGACAATATCAACCCAACGCGCACATGCTGCAGTCGAGGACGTTGCTTCTAATGCCATGCAGGTGAGGAGGACGAACGGGCTGGAGTGTGAGTCAACTGAAGACTCGGAATCTGATCATCGAGTCTGAAACTGCACCTGAAGTCTCCTCGTCGGAGAACTGGGTCTCTCCCATCTGACTCAGAGAATGGTGCACTGCTCTGGTGTACCTATGATACCACATGAAAACCCTTGCCCTCAAGGGAATGGTCCTCTGCTCTGGAGTCCCTATGGCTCACATGAAGACTCTGGCCTGACAACTAGAAGAATGATGGGGACCGCGAAACAAAAGATGGCAACTTATGCTCATCTGACAATGACCGCACACTCGTGCGTGTCTGAAACTGGAGACTCGGAAGACAATCGTCGAGTCTGAACAACTGTGCATCATACTGGGACTCGGAATCTGAACGTCGAGTCTGGAACTGCGCATGAAATCTCTTCATCTGAACAACTTGTAGAGTCTGAAAAATATGGATGGTCTGGAGACTGGCATCTGGATCTGGAAGAATAGAACAGACCTGTGGCTCTACATATACTCCCCCTTTCTCCCATACTTGTTGGAAAATGACATTGACCAAGTTGGGAGAAGACAAGATGAATAGGGGTAAAAACATGAACATCCAAAAACTTGCGGCCTTTTTTTTTAAGCCGTCTGAATTTTTTTTTGTTTAAGACGTTTCATTTTTTTTCGGCTTTTCATCATTTTTTTTTCATTTTTTTATACGTACGGCTTTTGTATTGTGTACGCGTCTCTTTTTTTTTCGCTATATTTCTTTTCTTCCCTTTTTTTTTAAAAAAATTGCTCGGCCCACTTGAGCCCAAAAACATGCAACAACCCATTGTGGCTTTCTTCCTCTCTCCTTCTTGTTTTTTTTGCCTCTTTGTTTTTTTTCTTTTCCAGCCCAACAGAGGGCTTCTTTCATTTTTTTTCTTTTTTTTTAAAATAGGCCCACGTATGGGCCCTGATAATACCCGTTAGGGTTCCCCCGTTGGGAACCCTCGATGGACAGCCGCCGCCTTTAGGCTCTGGAGACTTGGAGGTTGTCATCGCCGCCACGGCTGGAGCGCGAGGGAGGCTCGCGCGCGGAAGTCTCTCATCGCCGGGGGAGGAGGGTCCGCTTGGGATCGCTCGGAGGGGCGACTATGTCGTCTGCGCCGCCTGGGGATAGGGCTCCCAATAAAGCCCCTGGGGTTTGTGCAGGAGCAGCAAGGTCACACGATCTGGGAGCGTTGCTTGAGGTTGCGCGTGCGTGGTAGATCAAGTCGCCTGGGGGCTTGCGCCTGATTGCTTGCGCGCTGGGCGATGCGCCTGTGCACGTGATGATGCCTGCGCGCATGTGACTTCGCCGCAGGAGCACTGATCGGGTGTGCCTCTTGCGGTTTTGTGAAGAGACCTGCGCGCGCACGAGAGAGAATCGCCGCCTGATGGAGATGGCGTCACTGCCTGTTGAGAAGGAGCGTGTGGGGAGGCACGCCTCCTGGGGCCACGGCTTCGAGTAGAGCGCGGCTGGACTCCGCCGCCTGGAGGTCACGTGGCTGGGGTTCACGCGGCCGCGTGAGGCAATCTGGAGGATTCGAGTGCCGCCTGTGCGGCTTTAGATCTGAAGATCACGCACACAGCCTTCTTCTTCATCGACATATAGGTGCACCGGGCTGCAAGGAATCGCCTGGAATCTGCTGGGGCCTGGATCTTACGAGAGTTGCACGTGTGGAATCCTAGAAGAGGGCATGCGAAGGACTGAATCTGCAGATCGGCAGAATATTGACGTTGTTGGTGGTTGCCATGAGACGTGCGCCTTCGATGGAGATCGTCATAGACGTGCGCCTTCGTGCAAGATTGGGGTTCAGTCCACAACCCTAGATGGCCAGGAGCAGGAACCCTAGAAATTAGGGTTTTCACAAAATCGTTGAACTCGAACTAATCAACCTGATCTTCGTAACAATGATCTTCAAGAACTTTGGATAATCAAAACTCGAATCTCGAACCAAGTAAATCATAAAAAAAACCACGAGAATCGACCCGCTCTGATACCATGCTATAAAATATGAAGAATGCGGAAGCGAATATGGAAAAGATAAAGAACAAAATAAGAACGGGATTTTAACGTGGAACCCTACTCCGTGAGGAGCGGGATGAAACCACGGGAGAAGCCCTCAAAGGGGCGAATACTTCATTCCTTTTTCTCAATGAGTACAGGAGGTCTGGGGCTCCTTATATAGCCTTCCCAGAGCCTCCAAGTCCCACCACTGGTCCATGTGGGACTAAACACTGGATGGGGTAAATGGATCTTCTCCAGGATCCATTTACCCTGCTACAACACAATAGGTGCACTACCAAATACTCCAACAATGACTAAATGAAGCAACTTACTCGGCAGACACTACACATCAGTAAGAGTCTTCGACGATAGGTACAACTCAAATAAGATTTAAGATATGATTTTCAACTCAAATTGTAGTCGGACCTACGACCACCTTCCGTTTTTCTCCAGATATGGAACAACCGGTAAGAACACCTCCTCTTCTAACCACATCTCGAAACTCCCCTCATAGAACCAATATGAGTAACCAACTCGAGTGATCGACCTTCATTAGCTGCTCATGTTAATCCTATGACGCAAAGCAAAGACCGGACTACGAAGCGTGCATCTCAGAAGGCAGCGTCTCATGTATACGTGCCAAGAACCTCGAGGCGACATCGAGAACTAGACGTCACCCAATCAACACAACTGGGGTAGTAGCCATCTAGTCTTCTACTCGAGGTCCAAGGGTGTTAGCTCATTTTTTAGCGACGTCTGTTCCTCTATCCAGGGTGATACGGGAAATTGCACCATGCACACTACAACCCTCACCATGGGAGAGTACATAGATCGTGGAGACTACACGACATGCGGGGCAAGGGTTTTAATCATGACACAACCAGTTGTCGTACAGATTCAAAGTATTTAGATTGAGATATATTTACCATCATTCAAGGTTTTCTCTTAGTCATTCAATTTCATTCCTTATCCAATTAACGTTTAGATCATCTACCATGATTTCTTGTTTAACCACTTAGGATTATGTTGTAAAAAGTCCCAGTTAATTAGGTAATTAACTTATTTAGATGACTAAGATTTGGTAAGGCAATGATTCATTACATCGATCAGACCACTTGT
Organism: Ottelia alismoides; assembly: GCA_037367405.1. NCBI lineage: Eukaryota > Viridiplantae > Streptophyta > Magnoliopsida > Alismatales > Hydrocharitaceae > Ottelia > Ottelia alismoides. Next base: position 88,967 of record JAZKJV010007148.1, read on the forward strand.
ATGGTCAATTATAGCTGTAGATCGTGAGTTGGTGCTTCGATCTAGTGTCGAACTTTTTGCTTCAGATTTGAAAATAAATTAGAAGCGTAGTAGAGCATTCAACAAGGAGAAATTTGACATATATTTCATATTTTTCCGATCATGGAAACTCTCAGAAGTCGCAGTTGAATGTGGTGGGTGGTCTGATGTCATGATGTCATGTCTGATTTTTTGTCTTCGATTTTGAAACAAATTACATACTTGTACATAGCACAAAACAATGATAAATATGATCTAAGTTTCATATTTTTCGGATCACCTGATACTGTGGAAAGAGTTATGGAACTCGATGATACGATCTGAAATTTAACTTTGCATGCACGATCTCGAATCACCCAGACATCGGATCGATGTAAAAACTACGAATACGCCGTGAATGAAAGACATGCGATCTGTCAGTAAGATGGAAAATCGAAATCCTTACTGTTAGGGCATGTTCCCTTCTTATCTCCTCCACCCTGAAATCTGTGATTTCGAGGTGCTTAACGTGAAACACATGCTAGAACTACTTTGACCTCATTGGCTTCTTCGAAACGACACCTTCGAATTGCTGATCGGAGGTCAGAAAAGTCATTGATGGAGAAGCTCCGACGTGCTCTGATCTTCTATTAGATGTTCTCAATGAGTACGAGGGGTGTGAGAATTCTTATATAGATCCACAAATAGATCGGAGTCCCATCGCTCATACATGTGAGACTAAACATAAGTGGGGTAATTAGATCTTTGAGAGATCCAATCACCTCTCTATTATATACTCTAACACTCCCCCTTAAGCTGGTGCTGAGAAAGCTGCAGCTTGCAGCAAAAGAAAAAATACACAACACGTCTTCACATGATATATCTCAAGAAGAATATATATCCGTCGTAGTAGAAGACCTCGCTCGATGACCGATTTGCGATGCTTAGGTCACCAGGAAGTACCTTTATCGTGCTTGTAGCAATCACTGCGATACTAGCTCATTTCTGGAGAAAAGCTGTTGTAGAAGAAGAAAGTTTAGCACAGAGTAGTATTCAGAGACACCTTGACGAAGTAGTCGATGCTCAGTGAAGATATATGATTGCTATAATAGGAGTTTCGGTCTGTCAGTCATGGACGGGCAGTAGAACTTGTGTTGATACGACTCAAGTAGAAGATCATGTCATCCCTCACTCTCTTTTCTCTCATACTTGATAGAATAAGAGCATGGATCATCAAGTTGGGAGAAAACGGAACATTTTTTGTGCTTCTTTTTCTACATAAATCATTCTTTTTTTGTACTCGTCTCCTTTTTTAGCTATTTTTTCGTATGCCTTTTTAAAAAGCCGATCTCTTTTCCTTTTTTTTCGATTTTCCTCTCTCCTTTTTTTCTCGATCAACCTTTTTTTTTAAACAGACCTCATCTTTTCTCTCTCTATTAGGCTTTCCTCTCTTTTTGTTGTAATCAACGCATTGGGCCCAGTCCCCATCTCTTTTTATTAATACACAATAGATTAAGGCCCCCTTTTTCTCATTAAAAGGCTACTAGGGTTCCCCTCAGGGAACACCCCCAGAGTTGCTCAGGATCGAGGAGGGGGGCCACCGCCACCTGGATGCTGGAGATGAATCGTTGCACAGAGATCGACTGGAGGTGCTCAGGATCGAGGAGGGGGTAACGTCTCCTGGAGGTAGCGCCGCTCTTGTAGAATATGTGCACAAGCATAAGCGCGCTTGGATATGGTTTTATGATGCAGGTGTGTTGGAGATGGCTTTACAATGCAGGAGATCTGGAAATCTCACCATCACTAGGAGTTCTGCTTGATCTGGAGATGGTGGGGGTCACAACTTGGATTATCTTTCTGGAGATGGCCCTTAACCATGGTGATGATCTTGGCTATTACACTAGGACCCATCGTCGTTGGTAGTCCTGCAACAACCATTGTGATGTCGCTGCTTCCTGCTTGGAGAATCACATAGAATGGAAGAAGAGGGACTCGTGCTTGGAGGCTTATGAAGGGCTGGAGGCAAGGTTTAAAAAAGCGTGAGGCGGTCCGAGGCGTTTTTCCTGAAATTGAGGTGAGGCGTAAGCCTCGAGACGGTCGAGGCGTAAGCCTCAATTTTTTGGAAAAAAAATTAAAATTAAACCAAAATACATTGAAAAAGTATATGATAATATTAAATTTACCTAAAAACACATTCAAGAATAGTTTAACACTAGTAAAAGATACAATAAATAAGCGATGAAGGCAATGTAGTTCCAAAAAACCAATATTAAGCCACTAATATATGGAATATCAAGTTCCAACCCCAACTTCAATAATTCAATATGAGTATTGAATTAAAGTCTATACTTGATACTAAAGTACAATAGAAACCATAATTTTTCGTGTTCGAAGTAAAAAAATACTAACATACCTTGAATCCAACCATTTGTCACGTTGTTGGAGAATCGGCATATGCATCCCCTCCTGTCGTATCATATCCCAACGAGGTGAGAAAGAGCAACATAGGGGAAAGGGTGGATGAGGGGCGATCAACGAATTAGGTACCTACAAAATAATTGGGGTTTAGATATTTATAAACGAGACAAGTACTCACACCAATGGAAGGAGATGCAATCATGCATGTTGAAAAATTGATGGAAATAATGTTAGTACTTTTTTTTACGAGAGATGATCTTGAAAGGAAGGGGAAGTAGGTGCTGGTGGGTGATAGGGCTTCGGGCAGGGGCATGTTTCTAAGCTTAATGGTGGTTTTTTCTATTTTTTATGGAGTTGGGACTGGGGTTAGTGCGGGTGATCAATAATGCTTTGCATTATAGACGGAGATGGATGGTGTTATGAGTGATTGGTTAATCGATTTATCGAAAGAATGTATAGGTGGGCAGAGAAAAGGCACTATGCATGGGTTGGGGGAGGAGGTCATGGAAGCTGGTTGGGTGGAGGGAGTTTGCGGAGGGGTCATGGTGGAAGAGGATTGGGAAAAGGGGCTGGCATAAGGCCAAGGTGCTGGAGGAGGAAGAGGAGGAAAGTGAAGAAGGGAAAAATATGATTTATTACACTTGATCCTTTCTTTTCCTTTCAATTATGTTTTCCCGTAGGTTAACGCTTGTTTGGGAGGTAGATGGACGACAACTAACCCGAGGGGCACAAGTAATAATGATATGAGAAGGTGAGGGCACACCTGATACGCAAACAAGGGAGGGGCATAACCGATATAACATAATCTAAGGACACAAGTGTAAAGAAAACCCATGAAGTAATTACATAATTGTTTAGTGAATCCCATCTCAAGATACCACCCTTTTTCCTTAAAAACATAATTACATAATTATTAACACTTAATTAGTAATAATTACAAAATTTATGACTCCATTAATTAGTCTCTAGTCTAAAGATAGTAATTTCTACAATGAAAGTTGTGAAAGGGTTGCACACGTTTCTATTGATTTTCATCCTTTATATGTAGAGGTTTTTATGTGTTGAACAAGTTGAGTCAGTCTTGACTTGGACTTGAACTCGGACTCGAGCTCGAATACAATAATCTTTGACTCAGGTATAGTCGACTCGAAATTATTGAGTTCTAGTTGGGTTACGTGCCTCTTAATGAGCCTTTTGTAGGTTGCTTTCTATGTTTTTTGTTCGTGAACTTTTTAGTGAATCAAGTTGAACTCATTAGGAATCTCGATAATAACAATAATGTATGAGTTTTTATTTTACAATATATTGGTGAACTTATTATTGGTTGCTCTTGCCTATATATATTGCCTCTTAATGAGCCTTTTGCACATTTCTTTCTACATTTTTTGTTCGTGAACTTTTTTATATATTGCTTCTGCATGATTATGTCAATATACTACAATATATAGGTGAACTTATTATTGGTTGCTCTTTCCTATATATATCACCATTATTTTCTTATCGTAGTCCAATCTTGTATTCACATATTCGAAATGCTTCTATTTTTAATGTCATGTTACTTTAAGTATATATAGTGTGTCAAAATTTTGTATCAAATCCGTGTTGTAACTCATTTGAACATTATGGTAGTAAACACATCGTTATGATCCAAATATCTTGAGAATTGTCCTTATCTGCAATTTAATCATAAACTTAAATGCATATTGGACGTAGAGAAGGCGTCAATATATTGCTTATGCATGATTATGTATTTTATCTTTCGATAGTCACAAGAGAAAATTTTAAATCTCTATGATATATCACAGAGGGATTGTTTTTCCGTTCATCTCATTCCGAGGTTTAAAAAAGTGTGAGGCGGTCCGAGGTGTTTTCCCAAGATGTGGGGTGAGGTGTAAGCCTCAAGGAGGTCGAGGCGTAACCTCCATTTTTTGGAAAGAAAAAATTAAAGCTAAAGCAAATTGTATTGGAATAAATACCAACAACACAAAATTTTGCAACATATTGTCCGAAAATGCAATACAAAGTACAAACTACAACTATGATTGTTCAAAGTTCAAATACAACAACAACACAACAACAACAAAGCCTTTTCCTACAATTATTTAGGGTCGGCTACATGGGTTCTTCGCCTCCATTCAGATCTATCTTGGGCCAATCCCGGGCTTATATCCACAAAACTAAGATCCCTTCGTATGGTCTCTTTCCAACACTTCTTGGGTCGTCCTCGCCCTCTCTTAGCCGGCCCAACATCCCAACACTCGCATCTCCTAACTGGTGCATCAGCTGATCTTCTTTGCAAATGTCCAAATCATCTTAAGCGGTTTTCTCGCATCTTATCCTCGATCGGAGCTACACCAACTTTCTTTCTGATTGCATCATTCCAAATCCGATCTTTACGTGTGTCCACACATCCACCTTAGCATTGTTCAAAGTTCAAATACGATTGCAAAATTATGAAAGAAAATAAAAAGTAGGAAAAAAGTTCAACATAAGCATAAATATAATGTAACGTATTGTCCATCACATTCACGTGATCCATAGAAAATCACTAATCATCAACATTGCTTCAATGAATCAACATTAGTCGTCTCATTCCTCAGCATTGTCACCGCCATCGTCGTCGCTATTGCTACTACTCATTGGATCATCATCAGAATCATTCATATAATTCAAATGTGCATCATCATCGACCTCATCATCAATTCCATCCTCAGAATTAAACTCCTCAACATTAATTGGAGTTTTTCCTTTACCTAACGAAGAAAGTAATACACATAGTCATTTATTTTAAAATTGATCGTAACAAAGCATCAAACATTCTTTCATTTTGTATTGCACCTTTGTCATGTTTTCCCTTTCTTTTTACATCAAGCAACTTAAGCTCCTTCACCTCCTTCACCTCCTTCGTCTCCTTCCTCCTCGATAGGATCATCTTCAACGTGTATGTTTGCATCAAGATCTTGATATGCCTTGACATCTCGAGCTTCCGAAATCCATTCATCACCGGAGTCAATGTCTTCCAAACATAAAGGATCTTCTATTGTTTTCTTCCTTTATTCCCTATGTTTCAATTTGCGATTGAACATGATGTAAAGCAAATCATTATGCTTCACTTTTGTTAAGAGATTTCTTCTCTTTGTATGGACCTATATAGAAATATGTAAGGTTTAACATGGAACATAAACATTATCATAAAAACATATAATGCTTTAACCACTTGATTGAACGAGATCCAATTACATTCACACCCAAAAGCAATACAAGTGAAGCTCAATACCCTAACAACAAATGCTCCCAATTCAGGTGTTTCGAACAACATCCACCAATTTGCTGATAATCATCAACACATTTTAGTAATAATGTTAAAGAATATGCAAAAATCTATAAAATTATTTACAGGTACTTACATGGGACTTCCTGTTTTTCTTGAATTGACTGCATTTGCCCATCCAAAAAATCCTCCAGCATACATAAAAGAATCAAGTTGCGAATCTACTTTACCCTCACAACTTGATCAACGATTAATCTCTCCATGTACAAAAACAATCCCATTTTGACCTGTAATTGATTAGAGAATGTCGATTCATAATGAAAGTGTAGATTGAAGAAATAAGCAACAACATGTAAATGCCTGCGTAGTTGACGATCCCAACGAGTATCCATAATATCCCAAATATTCTTGTATTTGGTCTCGTCGTTTTCGAGATTTCGAGCTATCTCTTCCTCGACCATGTCCATGGTTTCATAAATAAATCCCTTCAATGGATATTTTTCAGAATGACCAATGATTTCGTGGTGTTGAGAACATATGCAACGTCATACCAAAAATACTTGCTCTTCAAAACTATGTTCAACCCAAGAGTTGATTTACATAGGAATTGTTCTTCCATGCTTTTGAAGTGAAGAAGGATTCAAGTGACTCATTGGCTCTAATCAAGCTTTGCAATGCCAGAAATGCAGTGGAAAATCGAGTAACAACATATTTCATCAAATCACAACCTGCAAATTGTCTCGCCATCGCTAAAACCCAAGCATGAGTATACACAAAATTAATTATTTTCTTCACTTTCTTAAACAGTTATGCATGAAGAAGTAATTTAAGAATATCCATGATGATTCGTAAAATTACCTCTATAATAATCTATTATTGTCGTAGTATAAGAGGCAAATTTTATCAATAAAAAACCACACATTTGAATATGTTGAGAATTTATACTTGGCAAGTGTACCGAGGTCGAACATAGGGATACGAGCCTCTTCGTCTATTTATCGAAAATTGTTGATTAATTAATGAGTGATTATATTCATCAGGTTAGGTCTTTGATGAATCTCAGACTCATCATTCTAAAAGTCATTAATTTAGCTCTAATCCCTAAAAATCATTGGCATTTCTTCATTTATTCTGCATAATTAGCATTCATGCATGTTTTGATAAGAATTGCATTTTATCACTTATTTTCGCACAAAATAAGAAGCCAAAAATCCCAGCCAAATTGACCTGTAAATAGCCTAACTTCCCCGATTTTTAACTAATTCATGCTAACTCCAATTGACCCAAAACCACCTCCACTGTGTACATATCAATAATAAGAATAAATGAAAAATACAAAAAATCACTATCCCAAATAAGTGGATAAAAAATCCAAACCCTAGTTCTAAGATTTTCGGACTAAAATCTTCATATCTTCCCCATCCAGTGTCCGTTTTAATCTTACCCACTTTTGAACTAATGTACATTCAATAACCTTCAAAGCAAAACCAAGTTCAAGTGAATCAGAGCTCATATGTGAAAGTAGGGTTTTGGGCTTTTTTTGTACAATTTTGTATTTTAGCGGTTTTTGACCTATTATTTTATGTATATAATTAACCCATTTTATTTTAGTTCTTTTTCATTTTTCTTCCTTGTTGAGTTTTATTAAAATGCGCAAAAATCCAAATCCAAAGTAAGCTTGAAATCAAAGAAACTAACTGAGTCCGAGTCTTCACTAAATGTTTGTACAAAAATTATCTTTTTTGTGTTTTATTTTATTTCTTCTTTTTCTTAATTAATAAAAATCCAAAAAATTAGATTTATGTGTAAATATTTGTCTTTGATTTTATCATATTTTTTCCGGATTTTTATCTGGTTTAAAAATGACAAAAAAATTAGAAAACCCAAAAATCAAGGTATTCTATATACATGGGATATCCCAAAAATATCACTTTGCACGAATGATCGATTTTGATTTCGGTGTCTTCATGAAAGTTGTAGATCTCATCGAGACAAACAACTTTCGTGAAGAAACTTTTTTGATCCTAGGTCATTTATTATTTTTTACGTATTTATCAATGTTTTGATTTTTCAATTTTTCTGGGGCTGACACGTGGCAGCTCCTGGAGCCGTCACGTGTCACCCATTTTTGAGGGTTTTATCATTTCGTTTTTATAAAAAATAAAGATGCGCACGTGTGGAGCACGTGCCGCCTGAGCACAAGCACTTCACGTGCTGCTCGCGCCCCCTTCCTCATGCTGCCACGTGTCACGACCTTCGCCGCCCGATCTCGGCCAATCGGACGATCGAAGCCCTTCCTCTTCCTCCCCCTTTCTAGAATAGGACGACGACGCCTTCGCAAATCTTGCGGCCCACCACGATCTCCACCGCCCTTCTCGTGGCCACCTTCCTTCGGCCGCGTCGCCATACCCCGCGGATCTTGCACAACCGACATCTTCGATCTCATCAAATCTCACCGATCATTCCAATCGTTGCATCCCCAATCAAATCCGTCCCCTTCCTTCCTTCCATAGCTAGCGCCATCTCTGAAGCCCTATAAAACCATCGTCGGCCTTCCTCTCGTCCTTCATCTGCCGATTGAATTGCACAATCGAGAGGTACGTTTGGTGGCGACAGCCCGAGTACCACCCTCTGCATACGAGATCCAAGGCAGCGAAGCCTTGTTGCAGACTGCCCTCCGCGCGAGCTGCTTGTGCTCCGGTCTTCATCGGTCGTCGAGCCAACGACGTCCTCCTTCTCTGCCGTTTAACTTCGCCATCCGAGCGTCCCCAACTCATCAGCACCTTCAGACTCTCTGTCAGGTGCCTCTTCATCGACAACCTTCGTCTTCTCCGACCATTGCCGTTGCCAACTTCTAGGAGCTTCGTCAACTCCAACGACCGCCGGCAGCTCCCAGCCACGGCCTCGACTCCAGACACGCCATCATTTGCCAAGGCTCGCACCTGCTCTGACGATTTCAGACGCACGCCTCCGCCCCGACGATCCCTTTGCCATGTGTCGGCCGGAGGACGATCATCGATACGAGCTCCGTCGCCCTCACCTGATAGCAGCGACCGCTCTCCACCTCGCAGTTGGGCACAGGTCCCGAGGCCCCCCACCCACGTACCGCGCACGTACGTCAGGGGAACTTTCATCGACACCCCTATAAATCTCTTAAATCTGAGAAATGTCCCAGACGTCACGTGCGCTACACGTGTCGCTTTAGAAAATTTGCAAGGAGCACCTTGGACCTTCACGTATTTGCAGAGGAGCCTCGCCACCCAGGCACGTGTAGGGCTGTCAGGAAAGCTCGAGCTCGATGAGCTTAACTCGGGCTCAGCTAGTTAAGGGCTCGCGAGCCGGACTCGAAACCTTAACAAGCCCGAGCCTGAGTTGGGTTTTATGGCTCGTTAGCTTATCGAGTCGAGTCCGAGTTGGGCATTGTTCAACTCGGAAACTCGGCTCGATAACTCGTTTTCCCTCTTAATAAAAAAATAAAAAACATATATACCAAAACTTCCACATTGAGTTTGATATAAAATAGAGGTTAACATTTTTCTTGCCCAAAAAGCTACAGAAAAGAGTATGAAAAATCAAAACTACAAATGTCATTTGCATAATTTAATGTATAAAATGGAACAATGACTCATTAAGAGGTTCATGAGCCTGCTCATTTTGAGGCTCATGAGCCATCTCGGAAACTCATGACTCGATAAGAGGTTCATGAGCCAGCTCATTTTGAGGCTCGTAAGCCCGCTCAGAAACTTGTGGCTCGATAAGGTGCTCATGAGTCAACTCGAACTCGACGAGTTCGAGTTGGTGATCCAGGGCTCGATCCTTATCGAGCTCGAGTTCGAGCCTTAGGTTTCTTATCGAGTCCGAGTCCGAGTTGAGGCCAACTCGACTCGTTGAACTCGATAGACACCCTAGGCACATAACCGCTTGGGATTTTTGCAGTCATACCCCTAGGGGTTTAGGTAATTGCATATTAGCCCGTCTACTACATTTTTATTTATTTATTGTAATTACAGAAATACCCCCGTGTTCCCACGTTGTTTCGAACCTTTACATTGCATTATTTTATTTATTAAAAATAGGCATTTTGTTTTACAACTAATTCTCTACATCTTGGCATATGTTTGACATTTTTGTGATCAGTGGTTAGTTATTAATTAATTATTTTGTGGAAAATTGCATATTTTGTCCATTCTATGCTTGAAAATTCATAACTAATTAACCATTGCTCTGAAAATTGCCGAAAAATCACACATTATAGATTTAGTTGTATGTTACATCATGCCCAAAAAGATTTGCATTTGCATGCATAATTTACCTTAAAAAGTTCAGTTTGCCTATATCTTTGATTTTTAATAGGTATTAAATCTCATGTTTTCGAGGTTTAGGATTTTTTCAAGATCGATCACTTAGTGATAGTTCTTGGATAATTTTATATCTTGAAAATAAATAGGTTTAACATTTATTATAATTAAATATTGAAATTCACATCTTTTGCATCCATAAACCCATAAAATATTTTCCTTACTTCCAAAAATTCCAAAAAAATTGCAGTGCACTCATTTCATCATTATTGTCTTCTTGGCCAAGTTTCGTATTTTTCGAACATCGTATGGTTGAGCTTTACATTTTAGTCCCTTAAATTGGCCAAATTTGTATTTTACGTCTTAATTTGTATTAAAAATTATAAAAAAAGACCGTTTTGAATACCGTGAGCAAACTTTGATATACAAAATTCTAGGTTGTTACTTTGCCTCCTTGAGTTCGACCTTGGGGCTTGCCCAAGTAAAATAAACAAAAACCACATGATTGAAATTTGAATAAATTAATTGTGGTTATTTCTTGACTGATTCCGATTGCCCGTCTATAACGAAATGACATTCATATTTTAAGCGCACGATAATCCAAGCAAATTAAACAGGGCATTCAACGACTCGTCAGTCTTCGTATGTACACTTTAATGCATGAGACAGAAATGATGTGCAAATATATCATGCAAATAAAATGATGCAGAGATAAAGTGATATGCAAAGACAAAATAATAATATGATGCATGCACAATTTTTTCCTTTTATGCAATTAAAATGAAATGCAAGAGGTATGATATGCTACGAATAAATATGCAAACCGCAATGTAGAAATATGCCCTAAAAAATTATCAAATCAATGAACAATCAAATAAGTATTGAATTCGGAGACAAATTGTGTAATAAGAATAAATTATGGCATTTAAAATGAGAAGAAGTAGAAACTATAAATCTAAAAAATTATCACAATTAATTTGGTGTCAAATCGTGAAATTAATTATGCCATAAGATAAAGGATGGAGAGAGCAACAAAATGATACTGAAATCAACTAAAATGGAGTCCGAATGCTCAAGATATGCTAAATTTTAATGAAAGGGCATAAATTCAAGAAAAACATGGAATTAAAAGGATAAATAATTACAAACAGGCCTTTGGAGGCACCTATTTGTAATTTCAGAAAGTCGGAGGGGCCCCATCGTAAATGTTCCTGAAGCGTGAGGGCATTTTTGTAATAACTGAAAACCAACTGGGCCTCTGTACAAAATACCACAGACGTGCATGTGAGGCACGTGCCTAGGGACCTTGATGCAATTATAAAGAAGATCGGGGGGGTTTCTGCAAATAACCCAGCCGTGCCTGGCATACGTACGAGCTAGGTTTGGAGGTGGGCTGAGGCTCGGTCCACGTAGTGCTTCGTGCAAGGCTCAGTGAATGGCTCGATGGTGTCGAGCTTGGAGGTTTGTGCGATCGACGTGGATCCTCTTAGGCCGTCCGATCATGGGCATTAGACGGTACATGTACGTTCTCCTCCATTCTTCGTGCGACGAAGATGGTGGGACTTCGACGAGTCGCAAGATGCTCCTCTACCCTCCCTTCGCATGCCCGAAGGTCGAGAATGATAGTTGAGGGCCTCGTGAAGGAGCTAGGGGTGAGAAGAGGTCCCAGTCATGGCTGGAGGGGCCGGTTGATGAGGTGTCTCCGAGAGCAGAGATGTCGAACGGAGCATAGATGAAAGCTATGGCCATTGTCAAGATGAGACCTGCAATGTTAGCCGTAGGGAATGAGGTGGGAGCCGAGTCGAGGTGAAGAAGGTGGCGGCTCAAGTGGTTCTCCACCGTCATTGCGGAGAAAAGGGGTCAATGTGGATGGGGGTTCTGACGGAAAGAAAATGTGGTTTAAGGGTTGACGAGGGTGCGAGATGGGTGGCGGATCTTGTAAGGTGATCAGGTAACGGTGACGATGGTAGTAGGTGGCAGAAAAATTAATAGAAAACAATAAAAAAATAAGGGAAGAGGGGTACCTAGTCGGAGGGGAAATTTGACGAGGGAGGCAGCTTGGGTTGAGGTTCAGATGAATCTCGGGGTTTTCGCACGTCGAGGTTAGCCGGGCCTCGGAGCTCGATTGGCCGCTAGCGGCCAATGCACGACGATCGACACCGTGAGTGATCACCTGGGAAGGAGGTCATCATCGCCTCGACTAATCGCCCCTCCACTGTCACCGTAGGGGCGAGGGAAGCTGGGCCTTCGCCCTTAAATTGGTGGACGACCTGAGAAGTGGGCGGAGGGGGCGGTTAAATAGGCGGAGTTAGGTGATGGTTACGTGATGAAGGAGGTGATTAGAAATGATCGAAGTGAAGACCTAGAAGGTCGGGCGTGAGGTTTTAATGGATGGCGAGGATGAGGGGAGTGACGACTACGTATGGAGTAGGTTAGGTCATGGAGGGGGTGGTTGATGTATGCTCCAAAAATGGAAGGGGGAGAAGGTGCGACTAGGTGAGGAATGCGGGAAGATGTGTTATTGGAGGGAGAAGAACGACTTGGACCGTTGGATCTTACGATCCAACAGTCCTGATGAGGGCGCGTGCGGACGCTTCAAATCAGATCATAAGATCTGACCAGAGGGCAAAGAGTGAAGCACGGATCAACAGGCGAGATAGAGGCGGATGGAAGGGATCAGACGACCTAGGGTGGAGCCGTGTGGTGCAAAGAGGAGCGGGCCACATGGATGTCCCAGAGGGCGCCACATGGCCCAATCAGAAAAATCAAAAATCAAGAAAATAAAAGAAATTCGAAAAGAAATAATTAGAAGCTGGATTAACAAAAAATCAAAACATGAAAGTTGTAGATCTCATCGAGATCTACAAGTTTCATTTGACCAAAAAGTCAAAGGAGGTCATTTATATAAAGAAATATTTTTGCAAGCATTTTTAGTGACTTAAAAATACTTATTTTAAGGGTTTTACATTTTCTTTGTATTTTTAATTCTTTTTCTAAAATCAAAGTAAATATATACAATAATTAACCTAATTTTTTTGGGATTTTTACTAAAACAGAAAATAAAGAAAATCTTAGTGATTAAATACAATAAAATTAGTGTGAGTGTTAACTACAGGTGATTGGTTTATTTGTCAGAGATGCGGAATTAACGAAGATTTCCCATGAAGTTCTTATTTTTCGTGGATAAAAATAGAGAATAATGATGATCCAGTAGGGATTTATCAATTTTCTAACATCAAATCTATGCAATGCGCTGCACAAGATGTCCAGTAAAGATTCTTCTTTTTTCCATCAACATTTGCTCATCTCTTTGTAAGCCAATGCATTATCTGTTATCACTTAGACAACATTCTTCTCTCTAACCTCCTCAACAACTTCATCCAACACTTTAAAAACATCCTGCCATCTTAATGTTATTCTGATGCATCAGTTGACTTCAAGAAGTAAGTGCCTTCGAGATTATTCACCAAAAAATTAATCAATGTGTGTCTTTTCGTGTCAATTCAACTGTCAGACATGATACTGTAACCGGTGGCAATTCAAGAAGCCTTTACCTCATCTATAAGTGTGCTTATGGCTTGCTTCTCCTCTTTCAAAATCCAAGTTCATAGTTCATGCATGGTCGGTTGTTTGAAACCCCTTCCATACCCACATACATCGATAATCATTGTCAGATAGGAAGGATTATTGGCTATGTTAAATGATAGTGAATTCTTAAAAAAATCTGCCAGTGCTTCTACAAATCCTCCTCTCGTCTTTTTTCCAATTTGCATTCAAAGCGAGTTGTTATGTGGGAGGGCCTGAAGTAACTGCACCCCTACTTCCTTGTACAATAAAAAAATCCATCGGTCCTTGAGCTTGCTTGACACTGCTAGAATTTATCAATGCTCTCTGTGACAGTTGATTTTCACCTCCCGATGGCCCTTGCATCCCAACTCGACAAACCTCTTCCATATCTTCAAAATTATCTTCTCTTCTCATTACCCTTGCTTTTCGTGAACATCTTTACCGTTTATTGAACATCAATGGGAGCACTTGGACATGCTCTCACATTCTTGCGTATCTTTGCAAGATGGTCTTTTAGTCGCTTTACCCCACCGATGATCTTCATCAAACAAAAATTACATACAACATATACATAGCCTTTCCCGTATGATGCTTGCCCATTTCAAGTCGGCAATATCTCTATCCGCGATCCATTCGTCCACCACTTTGGCATTTCTTTCCCATATCTGCAAGACTACAAGTTATATAATAACATACATACTTATATGCATTCAATAACATATCTACATAGCACATACACAAATACAATAACATAGCCCATCGAAAAACACATCAAAAAACACATCAAAGAATACATTAAAAAATGAAAATCTTAAAAAAACATGCTATGGAGGCAGCGACACTTCTCGGTAGTACTTGCGGTGGTCTTGGTCGCCAGAAAAGGAGCAAGCGGTGACAATCACATGAATAGCATCTAGGTGGCGTCACCCAACCTTCCTCGAGTTTAAAGCACCTCCATGCAGGCGATGAGGGTTTCTTTGACCCGAAAAAAAATAAAAAAGGGCTCCAGTGAGGCTTACACCTCCGCCTCGCCTCGAGCGCCTCTGGCGAAGCTGAGGCACACGCCCCACCAACCAGACCCAAGGCATGTGCCTCGGGGCGCTTTTGGCACGCCTCGCCTCAAGGCATACGCCTTTGTGCCTCGAAGCACCAGTTTTAAAAACCATGGCTCATTCTAAGATCCATATGATTAACACTAGATAATCTTGACTTTTAAATAAAAATAAAAATCATTTAAAAATGATGAGGAGTTGAGTACTTCAAACTTTCGAGGAAATATGGTTAGCAATCGGGAAGTTTTGAGATGGGTCTTATCTTGGGGCCACACTTTTCCAAGGAAAAAAAATCAAATGCCGTAGGGGCAACAACAACCTTCCAAAGGGAGGAAGAAATTGACAGCTTTACGAGAGAAGGCAGAGTTGGCAATGTTACAACGTTGGCGAAGCTGGGAGGAGCCGAGGAGTTGTCGTGTATGGGTAGATGGATGAAGGAGAAGCCGAGGAGGATGCTGGACTACAGGGAGGGTTTGGGACAATCAGAGTGGGTTTTAATGTCATATGGGAGGGTTTGGGGATGTATTAACATATCTGTCATTAATTAGAAAAGAAAAGTGATATGAATACTGATTTACGGTTGTGGATTTTGTGCATTGCAAGTTCATAATAAAAATTATCAATGAAATCGAGCTATCGAGTCGAGTTAGCGAGTTGAGCACGATTGAACTCAAGCTCGATTAGATAAAGATACCAAGTTCATTATCTGAGTCGAATTCGTAAACTTTTCAAGACCGACTTGTGAGTTTTTATCGAGTTGAAACCTTCAATGAGCCCAAACTTTCCTAACACCCCAGTCTATATGCTCAGTGATAATGGGTAACTTCTTGCATTGAACCCTTGCATGCTTAACCACCAAATCATTTAAGTGAGTTATAATTGAGATAAATCGATCATTGGGAATTTAAAGTAGTGCTTCTGGTTAAATTTACTCCAATATGAACTATACAAACTTACTAGGTAAGTGGCAGTTCTTTGTTGATATTGTTTTTGACTTTCATTACATACTATACTTAAAGCCGGCAAAAAGTCTGAAACTGATGAGTGGTATTTATTCATGCTATCCTTTTTTCTTGACTGTTGCAAGCCTTGTTACTATTCAAAGTTTTCAACTTGTCACGTTTGTCAGGTGGGCACTGGGAGTCTTGATCTACTTCATGCTTCAATCAGAAGCGCCATTTGGGTCGTGGAGAGAAAGTGAAGTAGAGACCGTGGCTAGGATATCCAAAGGGCACCTCACCCTTCCTCACACATTCAGCACAGATGTAGTTGATCTCATCACCAAGGTTATTGTTCTGCTTCTGTTTCACCACACATGTGGCCCTCAAACTACAAAGACTTTACTTTTCTCATTACATGCAGTTACTTGAGGTAGACGAAGGCACGAGGCTTGGGAGTTCCGGTGCCGATTCCATTAAAAATCATGCCTGGTTCAAAGGCACCGACTGGGAAGGTATCTCCAACCGCACTGCTCCGGTCCCTGAGCAGATCATTCATAGAATAGATTCGTACCTAGAAAATCGTGCAGAGGAATTTGGAGTATTGGAATCTCCTCCATCTGAAGATCTTTCAGAAGCCCAAACTGAGTGTCTTGAAGGCTGGTAGATCTTGAGAATGTGGTAGTAAATATATTCAGGACATCGTCAATTCGCCCATTTTATATGCCAATATCCTAATACAAATTTTCCAAGAAGCAGTGGTGTACCTCGCTCCCAAAAGTGTAAACATGAAATTATTTCTAATGTAAATCTGCATGCACCTGCTTCAACACAGTGATGGTATTCTGTTCTCAGCTTGCTCAGGACATTTATGTTGATGGGAACAATGGCGTGTCATGTTCATTCATTGTAGATTCTCATTTTTACCTTACAAGTTTCGTTATAGTTGGTCAAATATCAGCTAAAGTTGATTCTTTTTTGGTTTGTCGCATTTCAATGTCTGCTACTGGAGAATTCTTTGTCTATCACGAATTTCAATTAGTGTTAGTTTTTTGTTATTGAAGAGAAGTAATTTCTTCTCATTGTAACTTTGAGATTGTAATCTAAAGCTGTCCGTGGCATGCATTATACTTATTTGACAGACCCCTGCAAACACACAAACACTATGCACACACGCACTCACACATTGGTTGAATCTTTAACAAAAACGTGCTAGAAAAGAATATTCCCATGGATTTTGATCGAAGTTTTCTAAATGGTTGACATAGATACAATATGCTGGCACAATAATATAAGTAACAATGATGGAATCTTAGGAGTGTACTTATCAGTTGGAAGTATATTCTATCAATGAATATTTATGGACTTCTTGCCCATGCTATCTCAAGTCTTGAAGGTGCTCTCGACAAGTAGAGATATCGATATAGGATGTATTTGGTGAAATGTTCAGTTTAAAGAAGGCACGGATTAGGATGTATTTGGTGTTGGCACTTGCAAGGTGGAGATCTTTGCAATGGTCAGAAGATCCAAAGAAGTTGGAGAGAAACCCGACGGGTTACTAGTGGTGAAATGCATTACATGTGTATAATTGGTTTTGCTCGCCCTCGCGATTATACTTGGCCTAATGTACCCTTTTTGCATGAAGAGAAAGTTGAAACTTGAAAGCATGGTAGATAGAGCTCATGTTCTTCCAATTAAGTGATGTCAAGCTATGATTGAGGTCGTAGTAAGAAGGAATGGATGTGAGGAATTGCCACCTTTGACATTCAAAGATGATAAATGTGATTTACTATTCATGCGGTCATCATCGAAATTCGAAGATGATGAAAATGTTGGTAGTTTTGATGGTAAGTGATAGTATCTTCGATACTTGATCATCCTGATCGATATCTAAGATCTGACCTCCACCATTGTTTAATCACCATCTATTGCATTACCACATCTCTTTACCATTTTTTTTAAAGTACGACTTCCACGACGATGGGTTTGTAAGTGACATTTCATTCACTAATGTACCTTACCTTGGTGGGTAGTTGCAAGAAATCATGAAACCCAAATTAGGGTTTGCATACAAGTCAAACCAAGGAAACCTACCCAACAACTTGTCTCAAGTTTGAAATTGCTGGTCCTACATGGGAGACACTTGTGACAAAGATAGTAGGAGTGGTGATCTGATGAATGGCCCCACCATGTGTGACACTCTTCCCAATTTGAAAGATGTATAATGGAGAAAGTGTCCTCCAGTGAATGTCCCAAAGTGGAGAGATGGGATGCCACTGCCACACAACATCTCTGTCCTCTAATGAATATTGCCAATTCACAAGTATTTTCCATGGTGTTCGATAGGTGTAAACCATGCACCACATTGAGTATGAGGCAACAATGTCCTCCTTGAGCTTTTCACAATGTTAAACCCATGAGTTAAAAGTTTGAGCTCTATTTGTTACATTTGGAAAATGGAGCTTTTAATTGAGAATCGATGCATATTTATTGTAATTTAATCTATAATATTCGTTGATGAACTAAGGACAACTATTTATAATTATAAATGACAATTATTCCCTGTACTTCTTATTGAAGTTTGTGCAAAATCGTTTTAGCTTCAACAACAATTAGACGAATTCTTTTAGAAATGCAATAGAGAATCGTTTGCTCTAGAAAAATGAGTCCAATGATACATATTTTGTAAATTGTACGCCCAGTTTACTGCGGAGTATAGCAGCCCTCGCTCGACTGTCGCGTATACTGAAATATAAAAATGAATACAATTGGTTGTGAAATCACGATGTGCAGTTGACATTCCAGAGTAATGATATACATTCATTGCTACATTGCTAGCGAGGATTCATATAGCAGCAGTTATTCGTTTCCTCTGACATCCAAATTTGCTTGTCGTTGCTATTTTTAACAAAGACTAGAGTGAGTTTATATATTATATATCTTACCTCAGAAGATAGAGAGATGATTGTTTACATTATTTGTTGTTATAGCCTCATTTTTGGTCTTGTGGTAGTACAGTGTGTCTACCACATAAAAGATCAGAGTTCAAATCCCACTCTTACAATGGTTACGTTAGGTAGTTGACGGTCAACGTAAAAAATAATCGAATCTTTCAACATGGATTTGAGCAAGAATCTATATAGCCAACCCTACTTATTAGTAGGAGAAGGCTTAGTACATTTTTTATAGGCTCATTTTTCTTGCTGTAGTGTCATAACTTGGTCACTGCTGGTTCTGTACTATTCATCTTTGAGTCCTTACAAGATAATATATTGCAACATGGAATTCTTAAACCTTGTTATTTTTCTTTCCTTTATTTAAAGCAAGACCTTCTGCATTATTGAGAGGAACTATATGGCATATATATAAGATGGAAGAGAACAAATTTTCATCCCTTTTCCCGCAATGGATGATTGAGAATCCAAAATCTTTGCCGAGGGCTGCAAGTTGCATCAAATGTCCAAGTGATGTCAGAATGGAATCGATCTTCCCCAGATGTGTAGCTTTTGGGAGCTTGTGGAAACATTTAAGGATGGCATATCCCTTGGTCCTCTTATTTCCTAATTTTAATTTGATTTGGATGGTAAATCCGACTCCTACCAAAAACATAGGAATTGAATTGCATGTACACAGACGTTAATACATGGGAAAAATGGAGTTGTCACTTGGGAGAGCTAACTTGGTTCCTTGTCTTATTTTTTTTCATTTTTTTGAAAAATGAATATATGAAAATTCATCACTATATCCCTATAGTATGTTATTCAAGTTTCATGTGAAACAGAGACTCATACAACCTCCATCTAGACAATCATTTTGTAATGGTCGTAGAATTGTCAAAATCGATCCCGTCTGGATGAAGGCCATAAGAGTCTCTGCTTCACACGAAATTTGAATGACACAATATCATGATATAATAATGAAAATCTACGGAAGTATTTTTCAAAAAATAAAAAATATGAGGAAAATGGGCCCATTACCCATTAGAGATGAGATGAGCACGCTTCATCTCCAATAGCCTCAATAATATGGAGCCAAGCTATATCCCCCAAGGAGGCAACCTCATTTTACCATATTTATATGTATAGAGAGAGGATATTTATCCACTAGGCCTGGTGCCCATTAGAGATGAGATGAGCCCGCTTCATCTCCAACAACTTCAATAATAAAAATACAAGCTTCAATAAGTAATATATATGTCCAAGTTTTAGTAATATATATCGAAGCTTCAACAAGTAATATCATAGCTTTAGTAACTTATATAAAGTTATAAGTAAGTGCAACCCAAAATTACTGATTAAATTACTTCATTTACTTATATATGATTCAAAGTTATTGATGGCAATATAAAATTTACTTATGCATTTAGTATTACTAATATAAAGTGTTACTGATAGAAATACAAAAGTTAATTATTGATGCATTCAGTATTCCTGTTATAGAGTATTACTGATGGAAATATGAAAGTTAATGATGCATTAGTTATTGATGCATTCATTTATCGATGGCATTACAAAAGTTATTGAAGTTACTTATCATCATATTAAGACATAACAACTTAGATTAGAGGCTTATATCATCTCTTATGGGTACGAGATCCATTGGATAGCCCTGTATATAGGGTAAAATGAGGCCCCTAGAGGAGCTAGCTTGGCTCCCCTGCCATATTTTTCCTATTTTTTATTCTTTTTTAAAGAATACTTCTGTGGATTTTCATCATTATATCCATATATTATATAACTCAAGTTTTGTGTGAAACATATACTCCTACGTCTTCCATCCAGACATTCAGTTTTTAACATTTATAGAATTGATGAAATCGACCATGTCTGGATGGAAGTCGTAGGAGTCTTTATTTCACACAAAACTTGAATGACATAATATAGGGATATAGTTATGAAAAACTACATAAGTATTTAAAAAAAAAGGAAAAATGGGACTATGGGCCAAGTTAGCTTCCTCGAGGGAGCAACCGAAGTTTACCCCATATATGGGTAATATGGCAACCCACTAGAGAGCTATTGGCTCTCCCGACCCTATTTTTTTCATTTTTTATCTTTAAAAATACTACTATGGATTTCGTAACTATATCCCTATATTATACCATTCAAGTCTTGTGCAAAACAGAGATTTCTACTGCCCGCATCCAGACAGGATTGATTTCATTAATTTTGTGGTCATTAAAAAATGCTTGTCTGGATGGAGGTTGTAAGTCACACAAAAACTTGAATGACATAATGTAGGGATATAATGATGAAAATCTACGGTAGTATTTTTTTAAAAAAGAATAGAAAATGGGAAAAATAGGGCATGGGGATCCAAGTTAGCTCCCCCAGGGGCAGACCCATTAAGGTTAAATGGGGGCAGCCCCTACCACATTTCGGTATTTTTTTCTTTTTCTTGGAAAATACCACATTATATTTTCATCGCTATATCCCTCTAATATGTCATGTTAATTTTGTCAGAAATAGATATTCATATGCCCTCCATCTAGAACATGTCGATTACTGCAATTATAAGACTACTAAAATTACATTGTTCTAAATGAAGGGTGAGGGAGTCTCTATTTCTGACGAAATTAGAATGACATATGAGACAGATATAGTGATAGAAATCCATGAAAGTATTTTCCAAAAAATGAAATGGGAAAAATAGGGACGGGGAGCCAAGTTAGCTCTAGAGGGAAAAACCCATTTTATGACACATACGCACGCACGCATTGACATATTATCACCAAATAATCATATTTGTGTTAATCGTAATAAAATATTGACAAATAAGAATTAGTTACTTACATCCTATATTTAATGTAAATCATATTTACATTAAAATTTGTAATGTGAATCCAATTCATATTAAAATATAAATTGTGAATCTCATTCACTATTTTCTCTCTCCAGGATAATTATTGTGGATTGTGTTATCCATATTAATCTTATCCATGATAAATCCAATTTATTTATTCTACATATACATATCCACATTTTAATTGTGATAACTAAATCTTGTTTAATTATCTAATTACCAAATGCTTATATAATGTTGCTAATGGAACAATTCATAAACTCTTTTAAGAATTGTGTATCTTGTCTGAAGTTACTTGGAGATAAGGTCGAGAAGATTGTATATGCCATTTATAATGA
The DNA here is from genome assembly GCA_037367405.1 of Ottelia alismoides. NCBI lineage: Eukaryota > Viridiplantae > Streptophyta > Magnoliopsida > Alismatales > Hydrocharitaceae > Ottelia > Ottelia alismoides. The sequence continues at coordinate 110,648 of JAZKJV010007148.1, forward strand.
CTTGTATAATGAGATGAAATTTCATATCTTGATCTGTATCACTCAGAGGTGTCTGATCAAGTCAGACATAATATCTAATCCTCTCATTGTATCCAAATCATATTCACATCAGTGTCCAACATTTAGACTAAGATTAGATAATTAATCCACTGAGTGTGAAGTCACTAAAATCAAAATGTGTTTCATTACTCCTTCAGAATAGAAGCGTCATGCACTACAAAAAAAGCGCGATTGGCGTACACGTTATGGGGTGTACTTGGCGAGCACATGTGCTCGCGCATAACCTAGCGAGCACTTAGGTTACACATGTGCTCGCCTAGCTGGTCGTCCCTTTGAATCTGGAGGTGCGATATATTTTCATATATGGGTGAGCACTTGAATAACACTAATGCTCGCCAGTTTGTGCTCGCCCATTTGAAATTCAAGGTGCGACTAGACCGGTGCATGTCAATATCTGGGCGAGCACCTAGAGAGCAGTGAGCGACCACATAAGTGTGCTCGCCCGCGCCTGTAAACAGAATGCCGGACATTCCTATTTTCCTCATTACGCGTGATTTCGTTCTCCATTCTTCCCCTCCGGCGACCCGTGCTCGACCATCCCTGCCTCGATTGACCTCCGTTTGAGTAATCAATCACACACACACACACACACACACACACACACACCATTATTTAGGTATATATATTTTATCTTCTTTTCTCTCATTTTTTCGTATTTCATTACATTTCATACTTGTTTTCATGGTTTAGGGTTTTGATATTGTTGATTGTTTTCTTGTTAATTTTAATATTACTAGTTCTTAAACTTGTTTCTTATACTTCATATAGTTGTTTAATATGTAGTTGTTGTTAGATTTGAGTATATATTTGTCTAATATAGATGGAATATCATAGGCATGTCAAGTGTTTGATTTAATGTCACAACAAGTAAAGTGCTTAAATAGAGAAGTAGAGAATATTGAATTATGCCATAACACTAGTTTTATCACAATGGTTCATGTCTTGGGATTTTAGGATTGCAGTTAGAGGTGGGAAAAAATAAAGAAGTAGATGAATGCTGATATGAGAGAATGAAAGAACAAACACATGGGAAGGAGTTAGAGGATGTATTTGTGGTATTGAACTTGAATTTGAAGTAGGGTTAGAAATGGTTCATTGAAATAGGGGATGAGAGATACAAAGCCTTTGGAAATAAGAACTAAATAATGGATGCCAAATTATTCATTGATTTAAGTCAAAATTGTTGAAGCGTGGCGATAACTATAAACACAAACATTTCTTCTGTGATAATTTATTATCACATTAAATTATAGTTATGTGATCAAGTATATCACATTAACTTATAGTTAGGGTAATGATAAGGCTAAAACACTAAGCATTAATTATTATAAAATCGTATAAAATCATTCACACACAGTGCGTCCCTCCACACCGGGTGGTGTGTGGCCTTACACACCGGGAGGCGTGTGCAACACATTGGAGGATTTGATCACCTCCAACTGTGTTACATTTTTTTTACAACACTATTGGATTCACTTTGGGATGTTTATCCCATACCAATGGTCGTGGATTTTGATGTTTGCAGGTGTAAAATTCGATTTTTTGCAGATACCCATCTAATATTATTGAGTCAAACACTTTATTATGCACTAATTTAGGATCACACTTATCCCTATTTCCATCGTTAACCAACCAAATTTACGTAAATACCCAGCTAACATAAATAGATAAATATTTCAAGATTATTTTATAGTCTCATTTGTAGCACGCACAAATGTATGACATAAAGTGATCTTAAAGTATTACATATATTTTAGCTTTCCTTAGTTCGGAGATCCCTGACTAAGGGGGTCCATAAGGATTCAAACTTACTAAAAGGTGATCGATGTCACAAGCTGTTTATTTCTGATGGAAATTCGGTTACATATCTCCTTCCTCTTCGGTATACCAAATCAATAATAATTTACCATCGAAATAATCAGTAATATGATTATTTTGAAAGTTGATTGCGATTGATTTTTGAGGTATACGGGAGAGGTGCAAGGTTATACTGCCATGTTTTCGTCAGAAATAAGTAAGCTTCTGATAACGGGCATCTTTTAGTAATTTTGAATCCTTATGGACGGGTTCAAGTGATAACATAATTAAGACACTTCTCTTCTCATCTTTTATGTCAACAATGGGTTAGGTTTAGGTATTCCTCACATATTTTCCTAGATTTGACATTATAAATTATTTCATTTAGGTTGATCAATATGATTAATAGAGAGTGGATATACAACCATGTAGTAGATGAATGTGTAACAGATACCTTTTAAAGAGGTGTTCAGGAATATATACAATTTGCTACCCACAAGGTTCCCGTGTCGTGGATTCAGATGGAACTATCTTATGTCCGTGTCAAAAATGTCGTTTAATGAGGAAGAGATCCAAGGATGAAATTCAGTTACATCTTTATAAATGAGTTTTATGCAAGGATATCATATTTGATGGAGGCATGGTGAGGATTACGAGGACAAGATGAATGAGGCAGAAGAAGTGGACAATATTAATCCATTTGTAGATATGATTATGGATGTTGCGGGTCCAGATTTTATTGCTACTTTTTAGATGATGAGGAACCATATGGTTGCAGAATTCTACGAGTTGTTGAAAAAAGTAGAAGAGCCATTGTGGTTGGCTTGCAAGACATATTCAAAACTCTCTACGGTTTCGGATATTCTATCAATGAAGATGGAGTATAATATGTTTGAAAATAATTTTGATGCAATGCTTAGGATTATCAAGAAAATGTTACCAGAAGATGCAGAATTACCTGCTAATTATTACAATATGAAAAAGATGATGCAGTCAGAAATCATATTTTTTTATTGTCACAGACATTTTCTTCCAAAAATCATCCATATCAAAGACAGAAGTAGTCATTTAAAAAGAATACAATTGATCTTACAGATTTGTCACCATTTAAGATAGGCGATACAATATTATCAAGATTGGAAGAATTGGAGAAATCGGCCTTAGAGAATGGAGGTAAAACAAAAAATCTTCCTGATTTTGGTGGCAATCATAATTGAATTAAGAAGAGTATATTTTGAAAATTACCATATTGGAGCAAGTTATTGATACGACACAACTTAGATGTTATGCACATAGAGAAAAATGTATTTGATAACATATTCTATACTATTATGAATGTAACCGGTCTCAAAAGATACAGTAAAGTCTCGCCGTGATTTACAAGTCATCTGCAATCGATCAAAGTTGCATATAAAGGAACATGATAATGGAAGGGTTGAACTTCCTAAAGCGAAGTATACATTAGACAGAAATCAAGTGAAACTTATCTGTGAATGGACAAGTAAGTTGAAGTTTCCAGACGGATATGCATCAAATTTTTCTAATTTGGTCGATTTAAAGAAGTTTTCATTTAAGGGAATGAAAATTCATGACTGTCATGTTTTCATGTAAAGATTGCTACCGTTAGTGTTTAAAGACCTGTTACCAAAAAATGTTGTCGATTTTCTTTTAGATGTTAGCATATTTTTCAGGTTATATGCTCGCCACGCATGGATCGCACGGAGATGGAATATCTTCATAAAAATATTCCTGTGATTATGTGTAATTTGGAGAAGATATTTCCGTCGTCATTTTTTGATTCAATGGAGTATCTGATGATTCATATTCCATATGAAGCAAAAAGTTAAAAGGCTGGTAAAATATCGTTGGATGTATCCATTTGAAAGGTATTTATAAATATTTTAATTTTCTGGCATTCTTTAATATTTGAATAAAATGTTTACCTGTTTCTATATAGGTTTATGTCCTTTCTTAAAAGAAATGTCCGAAATAAAAGTAAAATTGAAGGATCAATAAGTTCGCAATATACATGAGGAAGTCGCAACATTCTGCACTAGGTATCGTCCAGAAGATATGGAGACAATACACAACAGATTTAGGAAGAATGAGACAATTTACCTGGAGGAAGAACCTTGTATCAGTATCTTTCGTCAATTCACTCAACTCATAGGAAAGGCAACTGAACGTTTCTTATCGAAACAAGAGAAGGATGCTGCAGAGTTATACGTATTAAACAAATGCGAGGAAATAACAACATATGTTTAGTACGTATTTGTATTACTTTATGTATATATGCAAATTCAATTTCAAGTAATTCTGATGTTTCTTTTACTAATTTTAGGGAATTTAAGAAGAAAATTGTCGAGGAAAATTCTATATACTTAGATGACAAAGTTCTGAGCATTTATAGGAATCAATTTCCAGCTTGGTTTAAAGACCACTCAAAACAGTTGGAAGGTGGTGATTATTATACTCATATTTTAAAATATTTTGGAGAAGAACTTGTTTATAAGGTTTGATCTTACAACTCTTGCTGCAGCAATGGTTATCGTTTTCATACCTTCAATTCCGGTAAATATTTAACTCAGAATCATGGAGTGATGGTTCGTGGATCTTGTTATGAGGAAGATCATATGAATTATCATGGAATTTTAAATGAGATACTAGAAGTGGAATATAGTATTCCATGCTTTAATAAAGTAGTTCTTTTTTTGTGTGATTGGTACGATCCCAATGGAGATGTAGTACTCGATAGGAGAAATAACATTGTCGATGTGGTACCAAAAAATTTATATTCAGATTTGAACCCTTCGTTTTAGCTTCTCAAGCGGATCAAGTTTGTTATCTCCCACAAGTGTCAAAGAAGAGAAAGAGCGTGATTACACTCAACATGAAGATGACATAGATGAAGCATTCACACCGACACATGAACTAATAAACATAACAGAAGATGTCACAATCATAGAATCGATTCGATTGGCTGATAATGAGGTGTTATGTGTTGACCTACAAGATGACACCGACTCCACAAACGATGATTCAGAAAACTCAGAAAACGAAGAAATATCCTTTAATCCCACCGAAATAAATGATGAATATTAGCTGTAAGTTTTATTACATTATTATAATTTATTTAGCTAAAATCTTAAGTAATAACTAAGTAATTAACTATTACATCATCATTACAGTCTTGGCAGGTTGTGGACGTGGCAGGTCTCATGGATCACATTGATCCAATCGTCCATCCTCCTCAGACACACCTTCGTCTAATAGGCAACCAATCCTGGATATTGTTTTAGATTCACAGTCCGACGAGGTCCGAGGGTCATAGCCTACGAGTCTCTTGGTTATCCTCCTCCACCCTCTTATGTAGGTGACTATGAAGAGCCATCTAGCTCATTCGTTCCTGCTGGATTCCTGGTCTCGGTCACGATACCTGCACAAACATCAATGGGTTCTGATTCTCCTTCTTCTGGACGTCCAAGCACCTCCGTGCATTTACCTACTGGAGCTGGACATACTTCGACGTCTTACCCTTTGTTGGAGGTTACAGTGGATGGAGGTTAGATTTTAATAAATTTTATCATTTTAATTTTACCAAACAAATAAATTGTATAATGTTTACAAATTTTACCAAATGGAGGGATTTTTTGAATAGCAACATGGTGGTGGCAAAGGAGATAACCACCATAATCAAGATATACTTGACTAGCATGCAAATTAGATGGTGTCATTGCCAATGGAGTCGCAGATGGCGATGATGGTGAAGCATGTGACGAACCTTTGAGAAGATTTCGCAGTGTACATGTAAGTATTCTACTTAGAATGAGTAATAATTTTATATTTCTATATCTTCAAAATGCAAATAACATGTATATACCCTTCATATATAATATAGGTCACAAGGACGTGCATCTCAACATGAGGAGATTGAATCAGATGGCGAAGAGGAGGAGGAGGAGAATGACCCTGAAGAAGAGGCACGCATGTATGCTAGGTTCAAAGAGAAGGAGAAGGAAAAAAGAAAGTAAAACAGGGTTTAATATCTAAAATTTTTAGATCAAAGAAGAAGTGAATTTTTGTTGCTATTGGGTTGTTTTGTTGTTTAACTTTTAGCAGTCTTTCAATTTATATGAACTTTGATAGTATAATTTGTTGTAATTTTACTTATCGATATTCTTTCGAACATATATTTGTAGTATTTACCTCTTTAAATATGAATGTTTCGTTTCTAAGTTCATGTATATTGTGTGAGTTCGACACGTCAATGCTAGTTAATTTAGTTGACGAACTGGTATACTATATATACTCTTATCGACTCTATTAAGCACCTGCAGTGGTTTATTGGTAGACTATACAAGTTTGATGGGATGTCTAAACCCCGCCGAACTTGTATAAATTTTTTTCTACACTTCAGTTTGGGCGAGCACATGTACTCGCCAGAGGCTCCGTAAATGATCGCCATTTTTATAGGGCCGATCATTTCAATGAGCACATATGGGCACGCCTACAAGCGGGCGCGGACATAACGTCCACATGTGCTCGCCCACTTGGTCGGGCGACTCTCATATCGATGATCACGCATTGAACGAGCACATGTACTCACCTAGTGTACGGGCATGCACATGGTGTGCAGTTGGCGTGCGTGTTACGAGCCATCATGTACACACCGATCTCGTCTTTTTTTATAGTGATGGTATACAATCGTTTAAGATAACATCACCTTCAAGTATTCCTAACACACATACATCCTACATACTAGAAGATCTAGAATAAACCCAAAGTTTTGATCTTATTTGAATTTTCACCTTCATGATTTTATCATTAAGTTTCTCATTAGATCATCGAGAGTTGGTATCGATCATAGACCTTCGAAAAGCAAACATCATTCCTTCAAATCATATCTTATTTCCAAAACAAGATGACCAACATTGGAATTTGGTTATCCCTATATCTCATGAGTGAGATCATGTCTTTCAGTTCAATAATGAACCTATATGATCCCTTTGAGAGACTGCATTACCCATATGACCTCGTATGCATACTAGCTCATCGGTGTATAGGCCTTGATCAGGTAATCAACCTAATAGTTTGCCTAATGTAAATACTTAGACATATAGTAATACATTTATCTCTGGTCAAAGGATGTGTGCCTATATTTGATAGCATACGATATAGGTCTTAATTATCTCAATCTCGTTATGTCAACTCTTTGACCTAAAACATCTGACACCTCCAAATCTATATTCCTTTGCAGAAAACATGCATTAAGAGGATGGTCAAATGCCATCATTTAGAGTAAGGATTACCATCTCCTTCTGATGTTGGAGATCCTTCTTGATAATCACTTGACAATGCGGTTGAGTCCTCAATCTAACTCGTTAAATATTCAACCATACACCAACCTCTATGATCCAACCTTTGAATCAACAACTGTATGATATCAAAATGACCATGGTACATAACTCTAATTGTACTAAGGAACCTGTTATGCAAATTAGTTATTCTTCATTTTGGATTTAGTAAGTGCTTTGCAATAACTTTTATTGCATAATGGTTCATCGTGTGCTCACATGTCCAACACGCAAGTGCTTCTGAGCGAGGAGGAAGAGAAGCTGACATTAGCCCCTTAGTGTTGACATTAGTGCCCTTAGTATTTCTTTTCTTTTTCATTTGAAATGCTGATATCGACTATTTTGTCATGTAGTATTTTTATTTTATTTTCTTTTTGTTTCTTTTGAAAGAGAATAGATATGATATGAGAGCCCTTTTGGGCTTCTTCTAGCAGGCCTGAAAAATATAAAAAATGTTAAAGACTTCAATGTGGACCATGAACTCATATAGATTAAAAAATAAATCATTGTTTTTTCCATAAAAAATATTAAAAGAACGAATTTAAGAATAATAATGCAATTATTATTATTTTAGACTTCTTTTGCAAGGTATATTATGCAATATTTAGATGATTTTGAATGCAATGAGAACAAAAATTATGAAATGAAATTTCACAACAAGAAACTTGACCTAAGGTAACAAATAATTTGAATATTCATAAAAGATATAACAACAGATATTATTCATTGCCAAACAAATAGGTACATAGAAATTAAACTAAGGACTCTTCCTATTTTCCCCACCTCCCACTCACATTCTCTCTCCTAGACACTTCCTCTTCACTTCCTCCAGTTCTTTGCACTCACCACAGCAAATCCAACCACATCCATCTTTTCCTCTCCACAACACGTCCACCATCTTCTTCTCCACCTTCGCATCACTCGCACTCACCACACATGCTCTGTCACCACCTCTACTTCACCTCCACTTCCTCGTCTCCTCCCCACCGAGGTCATGGCCAAGTTCTGCACTATCCTTGTCGAAGGCAAGATTGGTCGCATCACCATATGTCTCGTCGTCATCACCTCCATGTTGAGCGGTGTCATTCCTATTATGGATCTCACCTGGATCTACCATGAAGAAGCGTGTCATTGTTGATGCCGTGTACACCATCGAGTATGTCAAGGGCTGCTCAGCCCCTCCTCCACAACCACCACCATCGTGTGGATCTTACTGTTTCTATAGATGGGGGGGGGGAGAGACTAAGTGATTTAGGGGTTTGAATATGCAATAAATTTATGGAGGTTATTTAGTTAGAAAATGTTGGTGGGGATTCTTCTGCAAGCTAGCACAAGGTGGGTGCGAGCTAGAAACTAGTCCTATGTATTTGCCTTTGATGGGGGAGTCTGAGTGCTAGACTAGAGGGAGTCGAAGGTTGGGTCTCGACTGAGGTTAAGGCAGCAGTGATTTTTCCAAGTTTTGATGATGTGATTCTTAAAATGCTTTCCTAATGGGATCACCACCTTTCAATTGTCTGTTCCCGTGTCAGAGTTGTGGGATCGTGCGACTTCAAATGGGTTTTCATTACTAAAAAATAGCATTAATAATCATTCAATCTCAACCACGTGATTAATATTAAAAGTCCTCATTAATGTCCCACTAATAAAGTGGTGAGCCCCCACTTTAATTGAAGTTTCTCCCCCTCCCCCCTCTCTCTCCATACACACACACCTAGCTCTTTTTTTCATTATTTTTTGGTTTTTTGAAACTAAATCTTGCAGGAATTAGATCATCATATATCACCATTGTTTCATTTCAAATTCAACATAATTTGGGACTTCTATCATCTCTATCAAGACTATCAAATTTTTATTGGTCTTAGAATTGTTGAAATTGACATCTTCTAAATAAACATGTTAGGCATGTTTGTTTTGCATGAACCTTGGAAAACACATTCTGCTCAATATATTAAGGAATAAGGCTCCTTTAAAAAATAAGAAATAGTGAAAAAAAGGCCAGGTGCAGGGAGTTACTTATGCCTTCGGGTTTAAGGAGTTTAATGGAGCTACCTCTATGGAGAAGCCAACTTGTCTACTGATGAATCCATGATTCATCTCTTTTGTTTTTTTTCATTTTGTTTAAAATCCTTGGTAAAGTACATGCAACTAATTCACCCTATTAAAACATCCATATCAATTGTTAATATTATATATTTTACACTTATTTAATATAAAATAAAAAAATAAAGAGAAAAAGGGAAATAAAAGAAAGAAAGATGTAAATATGTACACATTGATCCTAACCTGAAGACCACATCAAATATTAACTTGGTCGATAATATAAATAATATATAAAAAAATCAGAAAATATACATCATAAGTGTCCATTTACACATTATCCATCTTGTACATATAATCATCAATTTTATTTATCATTCAAATAAACTCAAAATAAAATATTTACCCCTTCTATATTATTTATAGTAATGTATATTAATTTATGAAAAAAATAAGAACATAAATGTGATGTATTTTATAAAAATAAGACAAATAATCTAGGGATTTTATCACTTGTGCCCCTCCGATATCGCAATATCAGTTATGCCCCTATCTTTTTGGTAATATCAGTTGTACCCCTCACTTCTTTCTCTGTCATCAATTGTGCCCTTCCGTCAGATTGACCGTCAAAAAATTGAAATAACCATAGTTTACTCAAACCATAGTGTGGTTAAGAGGGGTATTATGGTCAGAATAAAATCAAATGCGGGTTGATCACGTAGCTCAGATGATTCGAGCTAATTCAAGGGCTGGAGTTTGGATGTGTTTCAATGTATGCGATGAGGGGTTCGTCGAACGACGCCTGTAGCGTCTCCTCCTCCTACAGTTGCCTGCCTATAGGAACAAAGCAGCACTCGATCGGGGCTTTTAACTCCGGTGAGTTTGATCGTGCGATGGGGCTCCTGGTGGCCAGACGAGCTTCTGAAGCTGGTCCTGCAATTTGAATTAATGGCACGAGCGCTGGGCGTTCAATCGTAGCGTGCGACACAAAGAGAAGGGGGATGGAAGCAGTTAATTTTCGAGGTGGAGATGGGAGCTTATCTCCGACCTCAAGTTGGCTGGAGGGAACATATATGGGGGTAGAAGAGCAACAAAGAGCCGACGAAGGTGAAGTGGCTATCGATGCCCGATGTGGTTCGGAAATAGCAGAGGGGTGTTGGGTTTACAGCAAACGAAGGTGATGGGCAGGGGGCAGGGGGAGGTCAGGGCAGGGGGCGGCGCCGGGGAGGGGAGAGGAGCTCGGGGCGGAGCTGGACGGCACGGGGCAGGGGTGGGGGCGGAGAGGGAGGAGGATGAGGTTGGAGGAGGAGGAAGAGGATGGGGGAAGAGGAGGAAGAAGAAGAGGATAAGGTGTAAAATGACCATGAAACCCTATTTTAAAAATTAATGCCGCTTATGTCCTCAAAGTTAACGTCCGTTTGCACTGTGGATGGACGGTCTCTAACCCGAGGGGCACAAGTGATAAAATAGCAAGAAGTGAGGTGCACAACTGATATTACCAAAAAGATAGGGGCATAACTGATATTGCGATATCTCGGAGGGGTACAAGTGATAAAATCCCAATAATCTAATGCATAGATATCACAATACACTTAGAACAAAAAGGCATAAACAAAGATATAAAAGCTAAATATATACTCTGACTGAACTCAAAATTTATAAAACTCACTTTCATTTTATTTATAATTTTATTATCTATAAATAAAAGTAGTTTCAATGAAATCAGAGTTAAGATGCAAAAATCATCTTTCGAGGTACTTTGGTATCTGGATAGTTGTATATTCTTCTCTTTTCTTTTATTCTTCTTATTTTCTTTTTATTTACATTTTTATTGTTTTCCTTATATTTTCTAATAATTATATAAAAATAAAATTTAAAATGTTAAAATAACCAAAAATAAACAAATGTAACTATCATAAAGGTATAATGTACATATATTGTCTATAATACTATTTATTAAATAATTAAAAACTATTAAAAAGTAAAATATTTATAATCCTTAATTTCTATACTAAATTAATAAAATATAAAATAAATGGCTTGTATGTAAAATTAATTAATTAAAAACCAACAAATTATTGTATATAAGTAACTTATGCCTATTAATTCATCTTATTTATATTATTTACCAATTAGATTAGATTATTTATTTAATTAAAATTCATAATTAAATTATTTATTAAATTATATATAACTTTATTTATTTAAGGTAATTTATTATCTAATATTGAATTTACAAGGTAATTTATATAACATATATATGTCCTTTGTCGTCATTCTTATTTTCTCTGCTAGTGGGAAGCACCTGCCACGGGAGGAATCTTGATTGGTCAACGTATAAAGGTTGACGTTTCTACCTCTCTTCTTTCATCATCTTTCTTCTGTCTCCTTCTTCGACCTTCTCCTCCACCCAACAACCTCGTCGGTATCTGGACTACCCTGGACCCACCTCCTCTTCTTCATCTTCTCCAGCGAGATCACCTTCTCCTCTCATACTTAAACTCCTCCTCTGAGCTTCGAACTCATCCGCCATTAGAACCTCTACACCAAGAGCTAAGAGAGAGAGAGAGAGACAGACATACATACAAAGAGAGAGAGAGAGAGAGATTGTCTCCACCGGTCTTCGTCGTTTAGCGAGTGCAAGAGAGGAACCTTGGTGTGATCTTCGCTGACGATCAACGTTGCCACTGTGATTCAGCCTCCACGATGCTGACACATCGAGGCCATGACCTGGAGCTCCTTCGAGCTCCAGAGTAGGCAAACCACATCATTCAACTCCTTCTACATCATGTTTAGGTTTTCGATTTTCCCTTCTCCGTTTTCTCTTCTCCTCGAATCTCTCTTCAACTTCGATTTTATCTAAAATCCAAACCAAATTTGCTTCTGGCCATCTCTCATCATCGAGATCTCATCACCTTTTAGAAATCTCACATGCTTTGATCCCCTTCTGATCATGCGTGGTTACAAGGGTTCTATAGTGAATCCTTCATTCCCTCTCACTAGTACTCACTGATGATTCTCATAATGATCGGTTGAGATCTGCCATCTCAAGCCTTTGATTCACATCCATGACATGTACATGGATCCTCATATGGATGTATTAAAGCCAACAAGTAGGAGAGCATCCATGACTAGGATTGAGCCGTGAAATAGCACATCATCCGAGATCGAGGGACCGAATAGCAATAATCGGAGGTCCAATAAGCTTCATTGCCTTCATATTGAAATTCAATAGCATCCTCTAGAGATAATAGTTGAGCAGCACTAAAAGCTTTTGATCCGATTCCAGCGATCGTCATCACCCACCGAGAGCATCACACCTGACCGTCAAGCGAGGAGAACATCGAGCCTTCACCTGAGAGTGAATCATCACCTGAAGAAGATCGATAAGATCAAATGAAAAACATCACTGCCTGGAGCCAGCCTCGATTGGGGAAGTACATCCCCTTCATCCCAGATCGAACATATATGCCACCGCGATAGAAAATCAAAGTCAACGAAGCAATCAAAAAAGGACCCATTAGATCAACAAAAGAGGCTCATTTAGAGCCATCCGATCGAGATCATCTTCAGTTGTCCGATTCACTCCAATCCAATGCTCGGATTACGCACCACCCAACTTCTTAAAATCAAGATCATACATGTGCCTTCCATGGGACAGTTAGAAATTTTGGGGCGATTTGCATAAAGGCTCCCAAACTCTATTGTATTAACGTAACTTTGATACATGTGATCTAGCTCACAGTTTTTTTATTTCTCAAGATATAATTTAAAAACACCTCAGGGGATTAATTTAAATAGATGATATTATCTTGTCATTGAAATTTCATGTGAAACAGACATTTCTAACTCGTCCATCAAAATGGGTCTATTTCAGTAATCTTAGGACTGTTAAAATTTGACAAGCTTGATGAATGGGATATAAGCCTCGAATTAAGTCTAAATTTGAATGAGAACACGGTGTCATATAATGATCTAAATACCCCAGTGGTTTTCTAAAAATAGCTTAATAAATGAGAAAAATAAGGGTGGGGGTAGCCAAGTTGGCTCCTCCATTAGGGTAAGCCCATTACCTATATATTCGTGGTGGTTATAAGAGCATGCTCCCACCTTTTTTTCACCTTTTTGTATTTTTTTGAAATGAAATCCATGAGGGATTTACTTAGAATGTTAAATGGAACTTGTGCTTCAAATTTCATGTAAACATACATTCCTAACATGTCCATATGAAGGGAGTCAATTTCAACAATTCTGATACTACTAAAATTTGGTTGTCTTGGTGGAGACGATAGAATTCTCGAATTAAGTTGAACTTTGAATGATAATATGTTGATATATGATGATCCAAATCCCTCTAGGTTTAATTTCAAAAAAAATTAAAAAATACGGGAAAAATAGATTGCAAGTATGTAAGTTACATGCTCTCAGAAAACATACTTATTTTCCCCATATATATTACCCATGTATACACACATATACTTGTTGTGAACTTAAGCATGTTCGAATGCTATATTTGTTATGGTACCAGAAACCCCCACACAAACTCTTCAGCCTTGAGGTAACTAAAGCGGAAGCTTAGTTTTTAATATCTTCTCATGATCAAATGTCAGCACCAGCTCCCTTATATTTACGACATCTCCTAAGAGGATAAGATAACGTGCCTCGATTCTCATCTTCTTGATAAAACCTTATAAAACAACTCAAATCCATATTATCGAAAGTATTACGCAGATCCCCCTTTTGCAAAGCTCACTTCAATATCTTCGACCATACAACAACCATAGCATGTTGTTCAAATTTTGAGTTTGTTATAAGCTGCAAATTTCGAATACTAGTTACTAATATATGTAAAAAAAAATCATACAAACACACGAATTGACGAAAAGAAAACAGATAAAGACAGATGAACAGGGCTTTCACAAGTTCCCCGCAAATCAAACAACATGAACAAAAACAACAACTCCCGAAGACACGGAGCCAATAGACATCATTATTACAAATCTTCCATCACGGAAGGGCTGGCAATGAAATCAAGAACGTGACTCCAATCTGCATGCGTCGCCTATGTACGTGCACTCCTCCCCATCTCATCAGACCTCACTCCGGAGGGGAGCTTGCTGGGAGGAAAGGAACGCCGCGTTGTAGATAACGCCGGCGAGGCCGCCTCCGATGAGCGGTCCGACCCAGTAGACCCAGTGGTGGGTGAAGTCCCTGCTGACCACAGCCGGACCGAAGGAGCCGGCGGGGTTCATGATTCCGCCCGAGAACGGCCCGGCTGCAAGAATGTTGACGCCCACGATGAGCCCGATCGCGAGGGGTGCGAGGGTGCCAACGGATCCCTTCTTGGGGTCGACAGCCGTTGCGTAAACGGTGTACTCCAGGCCAAAAGTGACGATGATTTCCAGCACCACGGCCCGGATGCCCCCCACTCCCGAGGCCGGGGAAGGGACCGGGATCGCCTACAAAAAATTAGATTCAAGTTTACAAAAAATATTGGTATTTCTCAAAGGATTGATATGAAATTTTTTCCCCAGCGCACCATTCCTCCTGTGACGAATTTGAGGAGGTAGCAGGCGACGACAGCTCCGACGAGCTGAGCGATCCAGTAGAAGATTCCGGTGATGACAGTGATGTGTCCGCCCACGGCCAACCCGAGGGTGACCGCGGGGTTAACGTGGCCGCCGGAGATGTTTGCACCCACGGAGACTGCGACGAAGAGAGCGAAACCGTAGCCAATCGCCACGGCAACAAGGCCGGCCGGGTCCAAGGCAGCACCTGCGGTCAGTTTGCCTGCATGGATATACAGTCGTCCCACGTTGTTACATACTCATACTTCCAAGTCCAAGAAGTGGATTTTGGGAGTACGTAGTGAGGGAAGGGTATACCATAGGCGACGGCAGAGCCGGCACCGGCGAAGATGAAGAGGAGGGTGGCGATGAACTCGGAGATGTAGGACTTGACGGAGGTGGCGCTGAAGGAGTCGTTGAAGGAGCCGACGGCGATGGAGATGGTCATGGCTCTTGACGGAGATATGTGTTGGTACTCGGTAGTAGATATGAATACTTAGGGCTTCATAAGGGGGCTATATATATAAATAAGCGGGAGGGGACTATGGAACTCTGAATGTGAATTTGAATGGATCAAAGTAAAAACGGGACGTGCTGAGCAATGAGGAGATGATAGCTGTTTCTGTGTATCCCATTGATGGAAGTGTCCAGGAGAGGATCTAATCCTTTTCCCCCCCATTATTTTTGTGCTAATTATTGTATATTATTTATTGTGCTAATTACAAGTCTTTTCAAGAGTTGCACATATATAACATTATTCGAATTTAGTTCCAGTCATTTACTGCGCATCATCACCTAACGTCCGTTATTTCCCACACCACATCAATACAATAACAAAGATTAACTAGAAATCTACAATCTAACCTACTGTAGTTAGATGACATGGAAAACAGTTATACGTGTTAATCCTAACCTCCAACATAAAAAATAAAGTTTATTAAAAGAATACCCTCATACTTGCGGTATCTCATGTAAAATAACTAAAGTTATCCTCTCACGTACATCTTGTAGCTGGCAAGATATTAGATATTGTATATCTGCTTTTGGGATATTTACACACATGCTTTTATATATTTTAGCAAATAAGCATCATAACCCTTGCATAGTTCGTGTACACAAGGGAATCGTTGAAACACCTCTTCTTCACACCATCGACTCATATTGATGGACCTAGCTCGGGCTCGGACTCGTTCTAGCCCAACCGAGCTGGTTCGGGCTCGATAAGGCTCGAGTCGAGCCCCTTATCCAGCCCGAGCTCCTTATCGAGCCCAGTCTGAGCTCGAGTCCAAGTCGAGCTCGTTAAGAAAAACGGGTACTTTTTGGTGGAAAAGTGTTTTTGTGTGGGTACAAACTCAAAACCTACTCTATCACAAATTGTGTTCCTTACCAGTAGACCACTATCTAAGTTGTGTATAAAATCTTAATTATAATATATATTGTAACATTATATTTGCTTATAAAAAATTACTAATTTTCTAATACGTGGGCATGGGGCAAATGTGTGGGCAGGAATGGGATATGAGAATTGGGTCATGACTCGTGACTTGTGGGAGGGTCAAAGTCAGCGGAGGAAAAATTGCGAAGGGCTAATTTTATTTTGTTTGTATTATATAAATATATAAATAATATATGTATATATATTTCTTATCAAGCATTTTATTGAGTTATCGAATCGAGCGAGGCTTGGCTCGGGCTCGGTTTGTTAAGCTATCGAGCCCAAAATTCTGACTCGAGTTCGGCTCAATAGCCTAATGAGCCGGGCTCACGAGCCCTTATCGAACCGAACCCGATTCTATATATATAACGAATATTTACATCCATTACCCTAAGTAGTTTCATATTACAAATATAACCCTCGATAATCACAAATTACACTAGAAACCCTGAATAGTCATTCCGTTCCACACCCATAACCCTCACAAATTATACGAAAAACTTGAATAGCCACTCCATCTCACATCCATAACCCCTATAGGTGCGGCTGGTTCCCAAGAAGATTTTGGGCCCATCACCGTTTAGAAGGATGGAATGAGCACAAAGTTCAAGCCGATCAAAGCTCGCCCAAGCCCGTGTTCTTCCATGTTCTTGGTGATATCCTAGATACCGTTGGATCACGCCTCAGCTTCATAATCTATCGCATCCATTGGGTCAAGGAGAACAGTTGCCTTGCCTCTATCGTAGACCATCGGGTCAAGTGAGCCATGCGGAGCATTGACTGCCACTAGATGGTGCCTTTTGGGGTAAATATCAGACACCCTCACTATCTGTTGTATTTGCTATTTAACCACGTAAATATTAAGTGTAGTTTAGATATTTCTATATAACTTGCAAGGCCCCCCTGAACTTTGTAATATTTGAATCAAGGTACTCTATCAGGTCACCTCACGTGTCCATGTGCGAGTGCCTGGTTATTTTGTAGAGGTACCCCTACAAGTTTCTTTATTTAGTTTTAGTGTTTAAATTTGTAAATTAAGTATTAAATTTTGGGAAAAATTGCATGCAAGCACCTACATTTACTTTATTTGCAGATATATCCATGTTAGGCTTTATTTTATCTAATGCATTTTTATTTTTGTTAAATAGCAACTATACTCTAAGGGCCCGTTCGGTTCAGGAATAAGCAAGAATAAGGATGGGGAATAAGGAGAATAAGGGTTTATTCTTTGTTCGGCTGGAGGATAGGAATAAGGAGAATAAGGTGAAATAAAGGTAGGTAAGGTGGGATAAAGATAGGAATAAGAGTGAAATAAGATGGAATAGGGAGGAATATTTGTACCACGGGAAACCGTGTCGGAAGTAGAATACGCCACTTATTCCAGGGCCTATTCTCCAAACGAACATGCCCTAAAAATTATAGGAAAAATATGGTCGATGCATGATTCATTGCTTGTTCACGTTCACATTTTTATTTGACATTTATTAAAATTTCCCATTTTATAAAAATAAAAAGGAGCCATTTATTTCTTGTTAGCATATTAAAATCCAAAAAAAAATTATAAAACAACCTTTAAAAATTCCAAATGAGTATATTTATTATTACATATTCTAACTACAGACCAAAAATCATAAAAAATTTAAAAGAAATCCAAAAAATTGCAAAGTTTAAAAACTCTATAAAATTCAGAAAAAAACCTATAGAATCCAAAAAAGTTTTCATTTCTATATTTTAATTTATATTATCTAAAATATATATTAAAAATATTTTAGTGAAATTTTGAACTTATTATCTATTTTTAGTATCAAAATAATTTGGCTTATTTATTATACTCGCTATTTTGAAATTTGCAAAACATAAAATACTTAAAATTTGTAAAAGTTCCATAAAATGTCTCAAAATAGATAAAAATATCAAAAATCTGAAAATATTTTATTTTCAGAATTTTGAATACTTTATATATATTTAAAATTATCAAATCTTATATATACTATATATACTTTATAATATTTATATGCTGTATATTATCATTATTACAATTTATAAGAGGAAAGGGAAACTGTTCCACGGAGAACCTAAGCCAACTGCTCTGTGGAGCAATCCCCCCTATTTACTTTTTTGAAATCTCTACAATGTATATATATATCCCTCCTATATGTCATTCGAATTTCATCAGAAACATCTTAACGGTCTCAAATTTGCTATAATCGACCTATTCTGAATGAAGGGCATAGGAGTCTCTAATTTTGACAAAATTTGAATGACAAATAGAAGGGATACATAGATGGATATACATGGTGGAAATTTCAAAAAAAAGGGGGGATCTTAGCTGCTCCGTGGAGTAGCTTCCCTGTCCTCTATTTATAAATATATATTATATTTTTAAAAATTTCCATTAAAGGATTGTTCTTTTATATATATTTACCATATATCCTATATATTATTTTTATTATGTATATATTATTATGTACAATATATATTATATCTTAAAATTCAAAAAGAAATTTAAAAAATGCAAAATCAAAAAAGAAAATAAAAATATAAATTTAGAAGATAAAGATATAAATAGTTTAAAATACATAGAAATTAAACATAACTAAAACCCACAAAAATTTAGAATGAGGAGAAAAATACAAAAATAATTATATTGACTACTATTAATTGGTAATAATTATACATATCCACTGTTTGTTGTGGTTCGACACCCCACTTGCTAACAGTACACACATTTCTAGGGTATAATAAATTTCACTTCATACATTGTGGGTTGATTGTTTGTTTGAATTAAGTGTTCACATGTCGAGAGCTAAGAGAGGGAAGATACAACGATCGTCGGATCTGACTTTTCGAACACTTGAAGCTCATTCAAGAGCGAATGTTAGGCACCCCTATTCACTTGATCAACAAAATGGCATCGTTGTCGGGGTGCAATGTGTAGGGTAGAGGCTACCTTGTTTATTTGCATATTTATATCTATTTTTGTTCCTTTTATTTTAAATAATTATTTATCTATGCTAATCCATTCTCTTTGTGGACTTTTTTATGAGGGCCCACCAATTAAGGAGGACTTCTTAGGAGGACCTATGTGTCCTCACGAGGCGAAGACCTTCCCCTTCTTTGTTGGACGGTAGGAGAGCGCAAGAAAGAAGACTGAGGAGTCGAGCAACACAGTAACTTAGTGTAGATTTGTTTTCATTTTATTTTGTGAGAGATAGACTCATTTAAGTTTGTAATAACACATGGACTTGAACATTTGGATATTCGAGCCTATTTTCCTAAGTGATTGTTTACTTGGGACCCATGCATATTTTACGGCTTTTCTCACCTTCTATCTTGTGTTCTACCTATTTTTATCATTATTTTCTTTTGTTTCCCACAATTCAAATTTTCCTCCTTTTTATTTGTTTTACATGAATGAACCCTTAGTCTTTAGGATTGCTTGATCGAGTAACTCAGGTTCAAAGCTCTAAGATCAACATGTGCTTATAGTCTCTACGCTTGGACCTTAATCAAATTAATGGTGTGCTTCACGCTAATAGCAATTCCTACTTAGGATGATTTCATCAGCTTACATACCACATGTAGTGTAATTTAATATCTTGTCTTGCATCCCGAATGGAGAGAGCTAGTAAGCTCTGTAAGTCTTCTATCTATGCATCCATTATTCTGATACAAGGGTGAGATTCCCATCCTAGTATCAACTTGCATTGTTTTTCTGTTATCTCCCTCTATTTTTGCTAATTTAAGAATTAAATTTAGGCGATTATTATCTTGAAAAATACTCAAGAAAGTGAAAACCAAAAACTAAAATAAGGGGACTGCTAATAACACTATGACCAAAAATAAAATTCATAAAAAAATCCATTATATTAGGTTCCTAAAGCCGACATTATTTTCAGATACACTTCATATTGAGAGAGGCATAACCCATAAGGAATAAAGCCAAAAACCCAGTATGTGGTTGCCTTGATTATCACCCACACTTGGTGAAGTACCGGAGCTATGTGGTATAGTAGGGCATCGTGTTCCTGTAGACTAAGTCTGATGTATTGAGCTTAGGCCACCCCTTCGTGGGGGTGTCTATCTCATTGTCTTGCGTCCGAGTACCCCACAAGGGGGAAGTAGTTGATTCGCCACTATCAACTTCCTCAACTCTATTTCTTTGGCTGAGTAACCGTCCCAGGACAGATATCAAGGATCTCAAAAAGAGCATACTACTTGATAAAAAGGAAATGGGTAGTATGAGACACTTTTCTATCAGTACACACTCTCCTATAAAAGCTAGCCTCTAAATACTTGCTATAATATTGCATGAATAACAATAAAACTGAAAAGATAAAAATATCTGAACATCTATGGCTTCATTCTCATGAGTTGGTGAATCCATTGATTTGTATATGTATTTGAATTAGATTTAGGACAAAGATCAGTTACGCGTACTTGTGTCATTTTTCATTTCTTCCATTTCCATTTCTTTGTATCTTGGTCACTTTGATCTTTCTTTCTATATCCTCTTCATTTCATCCTTTTGTTTATAATGTGTTCAGTACTCCTCTTTTATTTCGCTTCTATCCCAAGATGTTGACTCATGGATGGTTGATAAGCGACCTGAAGGCTAGGGTATAGGTGCTGAATTGGTCGTTGCGACCCAAGCGATCAAGTCAACTTAATCAAGAAAAATATCAGACCACTAAATAAATCAAAGATCAATCAAAACAAAGTGAGCGGTCCTGCTATGAGATTTACCTGGTATAGCACCCAGGGTCGAACTCAAGGAGCACGGATTGGCTAAAAAGCCTACGAAGTAGTCAAAAAAATCAGAGAAAAAGGGAAAACATTTTTAGTGGTTTTTAATTGTTTTTAAATTTTTTTTTGGATTTTTTAATATGTAAAGAAAATAAGGAAAACAACCACAAGCAAGCTTTGACAATTTATTTAATGCACTAAAAGGCAAGCAAAAATTCAGGAAAAAATATTTTTATGTGTTTGATATTTTTCTGTGTTTTTGGTGAATTTTTGAGATTTTTCTAATATATATTTTATTTTCTAAAAATCAAACAGTGGCGAAAATACAAGGTACTGTCCAGCCAGGCCCAAAATCCCTAGATAAAATATCTAAGGACCTCAAAAGGGCCTGGAGGTAATTTTCCTGTAAAATAGAGAAAACGAGGAAAATTAGGGTACCAGAATTATTGTTTTTGGGTTTTTAATGTATTTATTGGAATTTTTATGGGTTTTTGAGGGTTTTTAAGTTTTTTAGGTTTTCCAGTGATGAAAAATAGCCCAAATTGGCTAGAAAATCAAGAGACACAAAATAAACAGTACCTAATTTTTATAGAATTTTTAGGGGGGTTTTTATATTTTTTTGTGATTTTTAAAACTGAACAGTGCCAAAAATGGATGTTTTTGAATTTTTAAAAATAGCAAATAAACTCAGAAATGTCCTCAAAAATTCTCGAAAATCCTACACCATGGCAGGAACCATGGGTCAAATTTTCATCGAATTTGGAGGTGATTTGATATTTTATTCAAAAATAACAAGAGGGCACTGTGCACAGGGACCAAAGTGCAAATACCCAAAGTTCTGGGGGTCCTGGTGCAATTAACCCAAGAAGTCACGCGCCAAGCACGTGCCTGGGGCACTCAGGGACCTCTTTGTAATAAAAGTAAGGTCCGGGGACTATTTGGTAACCTGTACCAAAAATCTGGGGACCTCAGATGCAAATTACCCTAAAATAAGCGCACATGCGCAATTAAAACATTCACAGGGGCATAGATGCAAATACTCAAAAGTTTTCATTCATTTCTAATCATCCAGAACTACAGGGAATATATTGCAAATAATCCAAACATACACGTGACGAAGCACGTGGCTCCACACAGACATGGGTATAAGTGCAAATATCTAAAATATGAGGTCCAATATGCAAAATACCCTAAAACTAAATAACTGACGAAAATAATTATAGGACTAAAACGAAATGAAAGATAAGGGAGGGCCTAAGGGTAAATTACCCTTTATTAAGTCGCCCGATGGATGCGCGCCACGTGGATAGATGGACGGCTGATGATGGGTGGCGCTCCAACGCTGAAGCCCTCGCAGCGATCGGACGGTCGAGGATACGCCACGTGGGGGATCGGACGGTTGATGCTCTCGGTGGCTAAACCTCGTGCAACGGACGGTCCAGATCGCCTCTCCAAGATCTGACGGTGACTGGATCTCCTCAAGTGGACGGTCAGGATGAGAACTGGAGGTCGGGGACGATCGGACGGTCGAAGAGGATCCTGGAAGAACAGTTGGCCGGCGAGCTTCGCCGGCCTCGTGCGAGCGCGGTGGTCCTCGTCTGCTGCTTCTGAAGATCGGAGAAGCTCCGCGATGATGCTCCGCAGCTGATGGTCGGCTCCGATGACCCAACCGAGCCCTGGAGGGCTCCGGCGAGGTCGGCGGAGGAGAAGCTCCTGGCCCGAATGGCGAGAGGCCTCAGATGGCCTCTGCTGGTCCTGCATAACAGCTCAGAAGCTTCGCGGGTCGAGGGCAAAATGCCTCGACCCGGTTAGGCGGCGTGAAGGTGAAAGGTGCGGCGAGATGGGCGAGCTCCGGCGAAGCGATGGACGACAGAGCTCGAATCCCAGCTCCTGTGCGAGCTGGGTTGGATGGAGATGCGGAGAACGTGCGCGGGAGGAAGGCGGAGGTGATGATATATTCCGATGATCGAATGGGTGCACGAGGTGGTCGGAATCGACGAAGAACGACGGCGGCGCGATTTGGGGCAAATGGGAAATTAGGCTAAATGGCTAAGCTAAACGATTACCTGAGTGGTGTAGTAGACTGTGCTGGAGCTGGTGGTGCTCCTGGTCGTGGCCTCAAGGGTTGTCTCGGCCCGAGGCTCGAGCTCCTGCTCTGGGCGGAGCACGGCGGTGCTGACTCGCCGGATCAGTGGTATCCGGCCCCTCTCCTCACTGCGACGGCACCTGGAGCGAGCTGTCACTCACGCTCGGGCACTGGAGCTCACTGGGGGTGGAACGGATTAGCCAAAGATGCAGAATCAGGTGGCGGAGCTCTGCTTTATACGTGTGTGCAGATCCGACTAGGGCTGGACGGGTAGGGCTGTGAGAAGCGCGGATCCCAATGCGGATACCCCGGCGGTCATGTCGGATGTACGAGGAAGCGATAGGACCCGGGGTTTGCGGAGAAGGCGAGCGGATCGAGCGCGGAAAAAGAGGAGAAAACGGGTCGGGCGCGAGATCCGCTGGAGAAGACGGTCCGCGGAGGGAGTTGACCGGGGGTCAACATCCCTCGTGGACCAATGAGACGCTGCCACGTGGACAAGATTTGAAGCTCAAAAATAAGGCAGCAAATGGCCGATTTTGCAAAAACTTTCAGCATGAAATATTTTTATTTTATTTTTTTCTATTTTTTGGTGATTTTTAATTAATTTTTGGAAATAAAAATGAGGTATTTACATAGTATAGCTATACATAGGTATTTGTACAATATGTAGGCTTTTGATTTTTGATTTTTAATTATTATTTTTATGCAATTTTATTCCCATTTTATATTTTATTTATTTACATTATAAAATAAGGAATAAAAGGGTGTTTTTATTTTATTTTTATTATTTATATCCATAGGTAAAATAAATAGATATATACAAGGTATATGTACAATGTATTTTTGTATTTTTAATTTTTCTCTTTTTATTTTGTTTTGATTTTAATTGTTTTTATTTTATTTATTTACAACATAGACTATTTACAAAAATTACTTTTGTATATTTACAAATCTAAATACATATATATGTATATAGGTGTGGCTTATGTACATAATGAAAAGGGGGATTTTTGATCTTTTTGATTTTTATCTTTTTAGTTTGTTTTTATATTTAATAAATATATACAAGTATTTACAAGCATATTTTTGGGTGAGGAAAATATAATTTTATTTATTTACATAAATATTTACACCAGAGCCCCTATCTCCCTCTACTTTGGCTTTTATGCGGTCAGGCCCATGCTGAGCCCTCCCTTGGGTTAGGTTGCTCAATATTTATTCTAAATATTTCCCTCTTTTTCTTTTTAATCTTTATTCTTTTATTTTTGCACAAAAACATGCTAATTACAGGAATTTACACAATGCATGCTTTTGGTAATTATTTGTATTTACACATATCTACATGTATTTGCAAAGGTTTTTGTAGCTAAAATATAAGAATAAAGAGTGATGAATGGGTATTCATCAATGGTTTAGTCAGGACCTTGCTGACACCCACATCGATTCCATGAGCTTGACATCTTCAATAATTCGAGATGATTCCCAAGAACCTGCTTCGGACTTTGCAAACTGCTCTCCAAACTCCTCATCTTAATCTCCAATAAGTTGGGATCACTCTCCGACATTTGCCCCTTCTGGATGAAGATCGATTTCTCTGCATATCAAGTACTCCATTCACATATGTTTGGAATTGACCCTAATTCCAGGCTCATCTTTCCATATGGTGCATAAAATCGCCATTCTGATTGGTATGAATTTTAATATGTTGAACAAGAGCTAAACCTAGAATCCCATTTAGATCGATTGCTCAGAGAAGGATCCTTAAAGGAATGTGAAAGGACCACAAGATCCAAATCAAGATCCTCAACTGGATCAGAATCTTGTGAATGCCTAGTTGCTAGCTTCAATTTAGTCCATCCAGAAACAGCTTACAGATCAAGCTCTCTCCCATGTCACCTTCACCGATATGTGATGAATCTATAATTCATCTCCTTTATTCTTTCATTTTGGCTAAAGTCCTTGGTAAAATATATGTAAATATTCACTAATTCTCACTAATTATTAATCTAACCTCATTTGTTAATATTATATATTTAACACTTATTTTATTAAAAATAAATAATAAAGAGAAAAATAAAAATAAAAGAAGAAGGATGTATATATGCAAATATGTACATACTAATCCTAACCTCTAGACCATGTCGATATTAACTTAGCCGATAAAATAAATAAGGAGGGTGAGATAAGGATCATAAAAAAGAAGGATGTAAATAATTCCCAGTTTCTTTTATAGGATGTTTGGGATGTTGATGTAGAGGAGGTCATGGTCGTGGTGATGGAGTTCATGGAGGGGAATTTTGGGTTTTATAGACTAAATCGAGCATTTCTTTCTTGCTTTCCAATAACTATATTGCAACAAGAGGGGAGTACTATCAGCCCATTGCACTATTAAATGCGATATACTTGATTCTGGCAGAAACTCTGGCAAATATATTGAGGGAATCTTGAACGAGATTATTTCACTGGTTCAAAGTGCTTTCCTCCCTAGTAGATAATTGATGTACAGTATGGTTCTAGCCTCTGAGATTGTAGTAGATCGGAATAGAAATAAGGCTAAAGGACTATTATGGAAAGTGGATTTTTTCAATGCATATGATTGCTTGGATTGGCGTTTCATCTGGGCTTCATTGCACATGGTTGATTTTCCAGATGTGTGGATTACTTGGATGAAGAGGTATGTCACGACTGTGTCATGCCCGACACTGGTCAATGGTTAGCTCGGGAGGGGGGGGGGATTTCCATTAGCAATTGTGGCGTTTGTAAGGTATGTTCCTTAGCACCCCTCCTTTTTGTTCTAGCGACTAATGCTCTCTTGATTATGGTTGGCTATGCAACTACAAGGGGATTTTGCAGAGGCTACTCAAAGGACCTTTTGATGCCTATTCTTCAATATGTGGATGACATAATCTTCTTTACATTAGGAGGGCCCTCAAACAGTAGAGGCATGTTTGTGATTTTGGATCTCTTTGGGAAGGTTTCCAATATGTGTATAAATAGAGAGAATTTATAACACATCCCTTTGGCTTGAATGAAGAGAAGATTATGAGATATATGACTCGGTTACGATCTCCTCATGGTAAGTTACCAATATGTTACCTTGGTGTGCTGTTGTTGATAGGGAAGATGCTTTTGGCGGATTGGAAATTGCTAATTGATCAGATGGAACAAAAAGTAGCTAGGTGGAAATCGATCTATTTATCTAGAGGTGTCAAACTTATGTTGTTGAGGTTAGTTCACTCTACGATACATGTGGTTCTCCTATCATGTAGGCAACTCCCGATCAGAGTTTTGAGGAGGCTCGAGGGCATAATGAGGAGGTTTCTTCTGCTCATCCTTTGGGCAGTTAAATGGTACTCCTTTGGTTGCCTAGAACTCGATCACCTTGCTCGAAGGATGATGGGGATCTTGGGGTTCACAATCTGGAAGAGATGAACAAGGCTCTACTCAGCAAGTGGATTATGCATATTTGGGGTGATTATGACATCTTGGTATGCAATACTGTTCACAAATTCTATGGAAGACATATAAGGTAATCAAGGGTCTAATGATAGATGACCTTGGAAGATATGAGACAGATTCTATGAGGATATGTAACTGGAAGGTCCCAACATGAGTCAAGGAGTTCTTATGGATCTATAGAAGAGGAAAACTACTAACTGGGGATCGGCTTGCGAGATTCCTCTGAAACATCACTTCAACATGCTCATGATATTAGGAGGAAGTGGAATATGAAGATCACTTATTCTTCAAATGCAAGAGTTTTGCTGTCTAGACTTTGTTTAGAAATCAAGCAATGTGTATTTAGCAATAATATGAATAATTTGGATTGCAAGTACACTGTCATATTTAGAGAGTGAAATATCATCTGATCTATTACTCTAAAAGAAGAGCAGTATCGTTGAATCGATCAGATGAAAATTGTAGAAAAAATGTAGTTCTTTTATACTCCTAAACTTATGTGTAAGTGGTAAAGTATGAGGGTGTCGAACTCAAGGAGGCAAATTATGTGAACTAGGGTAGAATAGTAGAGTGATCTAAGGTATTCGGGTTTTTTGAATTTTTACAACTTTTAATTGATTTTTATCTTTTTTGTTTGTTTTATGTTTCGTAATGTTTTTAAAGATATTATATATACCTATAAGTAAAGGGATATATGTAGACTTTTATATTTTTAATTTTATTTTATAATTAATTTTTTATGTTTTATAATTTGTTTTACTATTTTTATGATTTTTATGTAATTTTTATAATTTGTGTTTGGTTCTTAAATGGATTTAAAAGCAAAACATAAAGTTATACAAAACTATGAGGTATTTTGATTTTTAAAATAGTTAACAGTAAGGAAATGCCTTTATTTTATTTTTAATGTAAAGAGAAAGAAAATATCTTTAAAACAAAGTATTAAATTCATTTTTGTGTTTTTTATGAATTAGTTATGATCTTGTAAGTTTTGATATATATTTGAATTTTTAAGGGTTATAATATTGATTTTTTATTTCTTTTTAGTTTATTATCTAGAATATATGAAAATATATGTCACTATATTTTTTATGTATTTTATAAATGTATATGTGTTTATTTATTTGTTTTGAATATAAAAATAGAAAATGTTTTATTTTTCAAAATATTCTTTATACATTATAGAGTATAGTATAAGATATATTAATGTGTTTTTATTATATTTTTATATTTGTTATTTTGTTCTGTACAAATTTTATAAGCATATTATTTAACATATTGTATATAGGGGCTAATATGTAATATAAAAGCTAACTAGGATGCTCATGTAATTATAAATACTGTAGAAGACAAAGCGTGCAAAAGGTCCAATAACGTACACGTGTGCTCACGTGCTAGAGCCTCAACCACAATATGGACCTATTTGCAATAAAGCATAATCAATTGGTTTAAACTAAAACACCCAAGGTCTATCACGTGATTCTCCACGTGAGAATTATGCAGCACAAACCTATTTGTGATATGCAATATTTTGGGAGTGCAAATGCAAAAGATTCAAAATATCTGAGAGCTCTCGAGAGGTGCCCATGTCTTCCAAGCGAGCTAGACTTGCAAATGATTAAATGAAGTTCCAGGAGCTTCTTCGTAAAACACCAAAAATATATCACCCCCCCCACGCAACACACATGAGTAGGGATGTAAACGGTCGGATATGGATACGGATATAGCTATTAACGTATCCTTATCTGCTTTTTAATACGAATACGGATGCTGGATACGGATATTGACGGAGGTTAAAACTGTCTTACCATATCCTTAAAAACGAATACGGATGTAAAACGGATACTGATCACACACAAGTAATGTTAGAAATAATCTACAGAATCGACTTAAATATATAAGAATTGGATGGCAAACATAGGATATTAATTTGTTAAATGTGTTTGTATCATATATAGGGTTAAAAATAAATCTATGGCT
This sequence comes from Ottelia alismoides, assembly GCA_037367405.1. Classification (NCBI taxonomy): domain Eukaryota; kingdom Viridiplantae; phylum Streptophyta; class Magnoliopsida; order Alismatales; family Hydrocharitaceae; genus Ottelia; species Ottelia alismoides. The sequence goes on from JAZKJV010007148.1 coordinate 139,169, forward strand.
ATATTCATATACGAAAATGGATATACAGATACAGATACGGATGTTTGCGGATATCAAAATGATATCCATATCCGTATCCATTTTAAAACGGATACGGATGTCAAAATTTGTATAAAACGGATATGGTGACGGATCGGATATGGATATATCCGTAACCGTTAGCATCCCTACACATGAGGCTAAAATGGTGGGGTGGTGATGATATGGATAGTACGATCTCGTTGATTGGACCGTTGCTGCTCCACCTGGTGCTTGAAGATGTTCTTCCCTGTTCTCTTCAAGGGGGTCAGTTCATTCGAAGGCATAGATTATTCTCCAACGCAACTAGATGAAGGTTCAGCTTTGTTTAATGACTCGTTAATGCTTGACTCAGATGATGGTGTTGCTTATGTGTATCCATGTTTGCTTTGATCTTCGTCTCTAGATGCTACAGACCTGAGACGATGGTGTCGCTACTTATCTTTGTCTTTAATTAATCAGATAATTTAATATAAATAGTTAAATACTATAAATTATAAGTATAACTCACTTAAATACATTAATTTATTGATTTTAGCTAATTAATTTTACATATAAATTATTTAGTTTATATTTATTTATTTAACACATATTATGGGGATTATAAATATATTTTAATTTTATTTTAATAATATTATGTAATTATTTAAATAAATAGTAATATTTACAATATAGATACATTATACTTATGTAATAAGTTTATTATTTATTTTTAATTAGTTTAAACTTTGATAATTTTAATTTTCATTTTATATAATTATTATAAAATATAATGAATGTAATAAAAAAATAAATAATGGAAAAATAAATAATAAAGTACTAAAGAAATAATATACAATTGTACAGAAATAATGGTGCCCCAAGAAACCGACTTTAGCATATTAAATCTAATTTTAATCACCATCATTTTAAAGATAAATAAATACACAAAGTGAGTTTGATGAAATTTGAGTCCATACGAAGTAGATATTTAGCTTTGAATTCTTGTTTCACATTTGTTTCCAAGTGTAATGTGATGTTTATACATTAAATAGTTTTGTTATATTTTTATAAATTAATATACATTATTATGAACAACATTGAAGAAGAAAATATTTTATTTTGAGTTTATTTGAAAGATGAATAAAATGATGAATATATGTACAAGGTTAATAATGTGTATGTGTACACGTGTGATTTATTTTTGATATTTTAATAGATTAATATCATTATCCTCCTACTTAATTATTTATCTTATCGATCAAGTCAATATTAATCTAGTCTCGAGATTAGGATCAGTCGGTACATTTTTACATATTTACACCCTTATATATTTTATTTTTTTTATTTTTGTATTTATTCTTTTTTTTTAATTAAATAAGTGTTAAATATGTAATTTGAACAATTGATATGAATGTGTTGATAAATAAGAATTAGTTGTTATTTACATGCATTTTATAAAAAAATTTAGATAAAATGAAAGAATAAAGTGCTGAATCATGGATTCAGCAGGGAGGAAAGAGTTTATGATGAGAATGTGGTGGCCCATGCTAAGGCGCTTGTACAGAGTTAATGTGTGTAATCCTTTTTCTCTTTTTCTTTATGTATTGCCTACTTTTATGCATGTCTTTTTAAAAGGAGGTGATAAATGATGAAGCTTTTGGGCACTCACCTATACTTTAGAGACTATTTTTCTTAAAAAGATATTTACCACTAAGAATTTGCAATAAGTCAAAACGTACATTTATACACATCAGTAGACTTTGCTATGTCCAAAACACATCTTTGTCTAGTCTCAGGTTGAGTCCGAGGTGCACATCTATAATTTTTCCTACTCATGGGCATAGATGAACAAGTATACAAAGGTGGCAGGATAAAAATATTTGATGTTTATGTGTTTTTATACACAAAGCTAATAGATGTATTCTATGAGTGGATACTGATAATATGATGGTCATGAGACCAACTTATCAGATATTTTATAGCTATGCAATTTTATCACAGTATTGCATATACCATATAGATTTCATGAGGCCTAAAAGATTTCACGAGGCATAAATGCATGTAAATTATCTAATTTAATCTGTATATCCATTATCCATGACACATTCTAACTTAAATTAAAGATATTGTTGAATGTACTTAGATCTTTGACTTATAAGAAATTACATGTAGCTACTCCCGTGATGTTTCAAGTTATATAAGGTTTTTTTTAAATAATAAAAATAAAAGGAGTTGAAATGTTAGCGAAAAGAAAAGTAAAGGACGAAATTATTGAAGTGGGGTAAGACGTAACATCCATGTTTTTTTTCACTTAATCTTAATATTAGCATATAGTAATATAAACTATGATAATAAGAGTTGATACTCTTAAAGAAGGATTTGATTTAGTTTATAATGTGCTCAAATATTTCTTTATTAATCCATGGTTTGCCTTCATAAAAACTTGTATAGTTGTTTACTTGCCAGATGTTTATATTTTATTGGATATCCGTATCTGATATAAGACCAGGAAGAAACAACGCACGCTTCGCCGGCGGGCATATATTTGTTTATATCCTTATTAGTGCCAATTTTTGATAATGATATTTTAGATTTTAAATAACTCTTCACAATATTTTAGGAAAAAAACAACTCACGCTTCGCCGCGGGCAAAGGATTATTTATGTAATTATTAGTGCGAATCTTTGATAACGATATTTTAGATTCTAAATAACTTATCACAATATTTTAGTTTGTGAATTTCAAACAAGTTTTATAAAATTTCTAAAAATAAGGGAATGGATGTGGGTGCTTTTCTGAAATTATAAAGGTCACTGTGAATTTAGTAAAAATTCTGTAACTGTTTTGTAAAATATAAACTGTACATTGTAAAAAAATGAATTTTGTAAAATATAGCATCTAAATTGAAATTAATATTTTCATCTAATATAATAATATTTTGATAATTTTATTTCACTATACATGTTGTGTTAATATTTATTGTTATATGTATAATACAAGAAATTGTAAAATATATTGGAAAGACGCCTAAACTGAGGGTGGCTCACCATATATATGGTGAGACCCCGCCTCATTTGAAGTTTCTCCTATATATATGTATGTATGTATGTATGTATGCATGCATGTATGTATGTATGTATGTATGTATGTATGTATGTTTATGTGTGTGAAGGGAAAATTGGGACTGCATGTTGGTTGCCTCCACCTCATTTTCCGGTGATTTTTTTTATTTTTTTCAAAAATATCACCATGTTTTTAACTCTATATTCTCTAATAACTCATTCCAATTTCATTAGAAATAGAGACTCTTATGCCCTCTATTTAGAATATGTAATTTTAAAGGTTTTAGAATTGTTTTAATTGACAAGTTCAAGATGGATGGCGTATGAGCCTCTTTTTCTGAGGTAAATTAGAATGATGTATTAGAAGGATATAGTGCCGAAAACATGTGGTGGTATTTTGAAAAAAAATCGCCGAATTATGAGGTGGAGTAACCATCATGGCAGCCTCATTGAACCCATATATGAATATATTGATTTTTCTATTACTTTTATAGTAAAGTGTTTCTTTTTTATTAGGATGAATGATAATTCACTAGTTATTTTGAAAAAATAATGCTAAGTAGTTCAATTTCCAATAATTTTAGAATTAATTTTACAGGACTTTAAATCCTTAGCAATATGTCTTCAAATCTACCACCCAATAATTCGTATTATTGTGAAATGTCCTTACTTCTGCATATTACCATCTCAAAAAGTACCTACAGTGCATAAAAATATTTATACATTCGACATTATTTAAAAATCTTACATAATTATGCATTTTCACGAAATTTATTAATAAGACACATTACATTAAAAACACAATTTTTAGTAATCAACGTTAAACATGCTCTGAAAATAGTATGAAAACATGAACTATTCATGTCTTTATAATATCAAATATACTATAACAATCTTAAAATACATTGTAGAAATAAGGAAATGTTATAACTTTTAGTGTATTACGAACATTTGCATATGCAGATACATGGATTACATTGATTCATAAAAGTGGGTGTATTATTATGATTCATAAAAAACTCAAACAATGCATGTATTTTTATGAACCAACACACCATGGAAATACTTTTAGTGTTTTTGTAGTGCGTTATGATTATCATGAAAATACATGTATCATTGTATTAATATTTAAGTTATTTTAGTATTGCAAATTATTTAAAAATCATGGATTATAATTATTCATAAATACATGTATTATGTTAAATCATAAAAATTCATGTATTTTTACGAATAATAAAAATATAGTTGTATTCGTGAAAATACATGTATTAAGAATATGTATTATTATGATTCATAACAATATATTGAGTTTTTATCATTTGTGCCCCTCTGAGATATCGCAATTTCAATTGTGCCCCTATCTTTTTGGTAATATCAGTTGTGCCCCTCACTTCTATCTCCGTTATCTTTTGTGCCCTTCCGTTAGATTGACCGTCAAAAAATTAAAATAACCATAGTTTACTGAAACCATGGTGTGGTTAAGAGGGGTATTATGGTCAGAATAAAATCAAATGAGGAGGATGGTTAGGGAGGAGGTGTGATGCTGGAATGAGGTGTGGGATGGGGCGCAGGAGGCGGGGGCTGGGGGAGGTGCGTGGCTGCGGGAGGAGGTCGGCTTCACGACGTTATCGAGGAGGAGAAGGGGGCGGCACAGTACGGGGCAAGGGGAGGGGCAGTGCGGGGCAGGCGGAGGGGGAGTAGGGGGTGGCGCGTGCAGAGCATGGGGAGGGGGCGGTGTGGGGCAGGGGGAGGGGGAGCAGGGGGCGGCACGGTGCAGGACAGGGGGAGAGGGCAGTGCGGGGTAGGCGGAGGGGAGAAGGAGGCACCGCGGTGCGGGTCAGGGGGAGGGGGCGGTGCAGGGCAGGGGGAGCAGGGGCAACGCGATGCGGGGCAGTGGGAGGGGGCGGTGCGGGGCATGGGGAGGGGGAGTAGGGGGCGGCGCGGTGCGGGGCAGGGGGAGGTGCGGGGCAGACAGAGGGGGAGGTGCGGGGCAAGGGGAGGGGAGTAGGGGGCAGTGCGGTACGGGGCAGGGGGAGGTGCGGGGCAGGAAGAGGGGGATCAGGGGACGGCGCGGTGCGGGGCAGGGGGAGGGGGCGGTGCGGGGCAGGGGGAGGGGAAGCAGGGGGCGGCGCGGTGCGGGGTAGGGGGGAGGGGAGCAACCTGGGCGCGGAGGACCAGGTAGGTGGTGACTTGGGCGCAGCCGGTCCTCATCGTTTCACCGATACACGAGTCCCACGTGCAGGTGTCAGTCGTCTATGGGAAGAAGCACGACCTGCGCCTACGCGTTAGGGGCGGCTGGGGCGGAGGAATAAGACAGGCTGGGGGTGTGGGAGTAGTTCTGAGCGGAGAGGGAGGAGGAGGAGGAGGTTGGAGGAGGAGGAAGAGGATGTGGGAAGAGGAGGAGGAAGAAGAGGATGAGGAAGAGGGTGTTAAAATGGTTACTGAACCCTTTTTTTAAATTAATTTCGCTTATGTCCTCAAAGTTAACGTCCGTTTTAAAATTCATAACGATCTCCATTGTATTAGGTTCCTAAAGTAGACATTATTTTCAGATACACTCTAGACTAAGGGAGGCAAGAACCATAAGGAATAGAGCCAAAAACCCAGTCTGTGGTTGCCTTGATTATCACCCAGACTTGGTGAAGTACCAACGCTTCTAACTTGTGTGGTATAGTAGGGCATCGTCCGCCTATAGACTTAGTCTGATGTATTGAGCTTAGGCCACCCCTTCATGGGGGTGTCTGTCTCATTGTCTTACGTTCAAGTACCCCACAAGGGGGGAGTAGTTGATTCACCACTATCAACTTCCTCAACTCTATTTCTTCGTCTGAGTAGCTGTCCCAGGATAGATATCAAAGATCTCAAAAAGTGCATACTATAGATAAAAAGGAAATGGGAAGTACGTGATACTTTTCTATCAGTACACACTCTCCTATAACGCTAGCCTCTAAGGACTTGCTATAATATTGTATGAATAACAATAAAACTGAAAAGATAAAAATATCTGAAAATCTACGGCTTCATTAGCATGAGTTGGTGAATCCATTGATTTGTATCTGTATTTGAATTAGATTTAGGTCAAAGATCAGATACGCGTTCTTGTGTCATTTTTCATTTCTTTCATTTCCATTTCTTTGTTTCTTGGTCACTTTGATCCTTCTTTCTATATCCTCTTCATTTCATCCTTTTGTTTATAACCGTGTTCAATACTCCTCTTCTATTTCGCTTCTATCCCAAGATGTTGACTCATGGATGGTTTAGTCAGGACCCCGCCGACACCCACATCGATTCCATGAGCTTGACATCTTCAATAATTCGAGATGATTCCCGAGAACCCGCTTCAGACTTTGCAAACCACTCTCCAAACTCCTCATCTTATTCTCCAATAAACTGGGATCACTCTCCGACATTCAACCTTTCTGGATGAAGATTGATTTCTCTTCATATCAAGTACTCCATTTACATATGTTTGGAATTGACCCTAATTCCAGGCTCATCTTTCCATCTGGTGCATAAGATTACCATTTTGATTGGGATGAATTTTAATATGCTGAACAAGAGCTAAACCTAGACCCCCATTTAGATCAATTCCTCATAGAAGGATCCTTAAAGGAATGTGAAAGGACCACAAGATCCAAATCAAGGTCCTTAACTGGATCAGAATGTTGTGAATGCCTAGTTGCTAGCTTCCATTTAGTCCATCCAGAAACAACTTACAGATCAAGCTCCCTCCCATGTCACCTTCAATGATATGTGATGAATCTATAACTCATCTCCTTTATTCTTTTATTTTGGCTAAAGTCCTTGGTAAAATATATGTAAATATTCACTAACTCTCACTAATTATTAACTAACCTCATTTGTTAATATTATATATTTAACACTTATTTTATTAAAAATAAAATAATAAAGAGAAAATAAAAAATAAAAGAAGAAGGATGTATATATGTAAATATGTACAGACTAATCCTAACCTCGAGACCATGTAGATATTGACTTAGCCGACAAAATAAATAAGTAGGGTGAGATAAGGATCATAAAAAAGAAGGATGTATATAATTTCCAATTTTCTTTCATAGGATGTTATGGGATCTTGATGTAGAGGAGGTCATGGTCGTGGTGATGGAGTTCATGGAGGGGAATTTTGGGTTTTATAGACTAAATCGAGCATTTGTTTCTTGCTTTCCAATAAATATGTTGCAACAAGAGGGGAGTACTATCAGCCCATAGCATTATGAAATGTGATATACTTGATTCTGGCAAAAACTACGACAATTAGATTGAGGGAATATTGAACAAGATTTTTTCAATGGTTCAAAGTGCTTTCCTCCCTAGTAGATAATTGATGGAAAGTATGGTTCTAGCCTCTGAGATTGTAGTGGATTGGAATAGAAATAAGGCCAAAGGAGTGTAGTGGAAAGTGAAATTTTCCAATGCATATGATTGCGTGGATTAGCGTTTCATATGGGCTTCATTGCACGTGCTTGATTTTCCAGATGTGTGGATTTCTTGGATGAAGAGGTGTTATCACGATCATGTCATGTGCGATACAGGTCACTGGTTAGCTTGGGGGATTTCCATTAGCAATTGTGGTGTTCGTAAGGTATGTTCCTTACACCCCTCCTTTTTGTTCTAGCGACTAATGCTCTCTCGATTATGGTTGGCCATGCGACTACAAGGGGCTTTTGCAGAGGCTACTCAAAGAAGGACCTTTTGATGCCTATTCTTCAATATGTGGATGACACAATCTTCTTTACATTAGGAGGGCCCTCAAACAATAGAGGCATGTTTGTGATTCTGGATCTCTTTAGGAAGATTTTCCAAGATGAGTATAAATAGAGAGAAGTCACAAGACATCCCTTTTGGCTTGAATGAAGAAAAGATTATGAGATATATGACTCAGTTACGATCTCCTCATGGTAAATTACCAATATGTTACCTTGATGTGCTGCTGTTGATAGGGAAGATGCTTTTGGCGGATTGGAAATTGCTAATTGATAAGATGGAGCAAAAACTAGCTGGGCAGAAATCGATCTATTTATCTAGAGGTGTCAAACTTATGTTGTTGAGGTCAGTTCATTCTACGATACATGTGTTTCTCCTATCATGTAGGCAACTCTCGATCAGAATTTTGAGGAGGCTTGAGGTCATAATGAGGAGGTTTCTTCTAGTCATCCTTTGGCAAGTTAAATGGTACTCCTTTCGTTACCTAGAATTCGATCACCTTGCTCAAAGGATGATGGGAGTCTTGGGGTTTGCAATCTGGAAGAGATGAACAAGGCTTTACCCAGCAAGTGGATTATGCATATTTGGGGTGATTATGACATCTTGGTGTACAATACTATTCACAAATTCTATGGACTAGGTAGCTCCTTCCCCAGGTCTAGGGAACTAGGCTTGGCACACACATACTTTTGGATTGTGCTATGGCATAGGAGGTTCATCCATTTCTGAGACTTGTGCTTGGCAGTGGCAACAACTTCAAGTTTTGGACTGATGATTAGTTTGACGAAGGAGCGTTTGGCACACGATTCCTATGTATGAAGGCTCTTGCAACAAACATAGAGGTGTTGGTTGAGAAGATTTGGTACGGACACCCCTTCTCTCCACAATTCGGATCTGAACTCTCAGATCAATGATTAGAGGAGCTAGTGGGGTTGGCTGATGTACTTGAGAGGGTGGCGGGGCCCACGGAGACATGGTAGGATCTTATCTTCTCGGTAGGAAAGACATATAAGGTACTCAAGGGTCTAATGATATATGATCCTGGAAGATATGAGACGGACTCTAGGAGGATATGGAACTGGAAGGTCCCAACATGAGTCAAGGAGTTCTTATGGATCTATAGAAGAGAAAAACTACTAACTAGGGATTGGCTTGCGATCTTCCTCTGAAACATCACTTCAACATGCACACGATATTAGGAGGAAGTGGGATATGAAGATCACGTATTCTTCAAATGCAAGAGTTTTGTTGTCTCTTTGTTTAGAAACAAGCAGTGTGTATTTAACGATGATATGAACAATTTGGATTGCAAGTACACTGTCATATTTAGAGTGAAATATCATCTGATCTACTACTCTAAAAGAAGAGTACTGTCACTGAATCAATCAGATGAAAATTGTAGAAAAAAAATTGTAGTTTTTTTATACTCCTAAACTTATGTGTAAGTCGTAAAGTATGAGAGTGTCGAACTCATGGAGGCAAATTATGTGAACTAGGGTAGAATAGTAAAGTGATCTAAGATATTAGGGTTTTTTGAATTCTTACAACTTTTAATTGATTTTTATCTTTTTTGTTTGTTTTAAGTTTCGTAATGTTTTTAAAGATGTTATATATACCTATAAGTAAAGGGATATATGGAGGCTTTTATACTTTTAATTTAATTTTATAATTAATTTTTTATGTTTTATAATTTGTTTTACTATTTTTATGATTTTTATGTAATTTTTGTAATTTGTGTTTGGTTCTTAAATGGATTTAAAAGCAACAAATGAATTTATACAAAACCATGAGGTATTTTGATTTTTAAAATAGTTAACATTAAGGAAATGCCTTTATTTTATTTTTACTGTAAAGAGAACGAAAATGCCTTTAAAACAAATATTAAATGCATTTTTGTGATTTTTTATGAATTAGTTATGAACTTATAAGTTTTGATATATATATTTGAATTTTTAAGGGTTTTAATATCGATTTTTCTATTTCTTCTTAGTTTATTATCTAGAATATATGAAAATATATGTAACATATTTTTTGCAGAATTTTAGGGTTGTATTTATATTTTATGTATTTTATAAATGTATATGTGTTTCTGTATTTGTTTTGAATATATAAATAGAAAATGTTTTATTTTTCAAAATATTCTGTATACATTATAGAGTATAGTATAAGATATAATAAAGTGTTTTTATTATATTTTTATATTTTTTATTTTGTTCTGTACAAATTTTATATGCATATTATTTAATATATTGTATATAGGGTCTAATATGTAATGTAAAAGCTAACTAGGATGCTCATGTAATTATAAATACTGTAGAAGACTAAGCGTGCAAAAGGTCCAATAACGTACACGTGTGCACACGTGCTAGAGCCTCAACGACAATATGGACCTATTTGCAATAAAGCATAATCAATTGGTTTAAACTAAAACACCCAAGGTCTATCACGTGATTCTCCACGTGAGAATTATGCAGCACAAACCTATTTGTGATATGCAATATTTTGGGAGTGCAAATGCAAAAGATTCAAAAGATCTGAGAGCTCTCGAGAGGTGCCCATGTCTTCCAAGCGAGCTAGACTTGCAAATGATTAAATGAAGTTCCAGGAGCTTCTTCGTAAAACACCAAAAATATATCACCCCCCCACGCAACACACATGAGTAGGGATGTAAACGGTCGGATATGGATACGGATATAGCTGTTAACGTATCCTTATCTGCTTTTTAATACGAATACGGATGCTGGATACGGATATTGACGGAGGTTAAAACTGTCTTACCATATCCTTAAAAAACGAATACGGATGTAAAACGGATACTGATCACACACAAGTAATGTTAGAAATACTCTACAGAATCGACTTAAATATATAAGAATTGGATGGCAAACATAGGATATTAATTTATTAAATGTGTTTGTATCATATATAGGGTTAAAAATAAATCTATGGCTATATTCATATACGAAAACGGATATACGGATACGGATACAGATGTTTGCGGATATCAAAATGATATCCATATCCGTATCCATTTTAAATCGGATACGGATACGGATGTCAAAATTTGTATAAAACGGTTATGGTGACGGATCGGATACGGATATATTCGTAACCGTTAGCATCCCTACACATGAAGCTAAAATGGTGGGGTGGTGATGATATGGATAGTACGATCTCGTTGATTGGACCGTTGCTGCTCCACCTGGTGCTTGAAGATGTTCTTCCCCTGTTCTCTTCAAGGGGGGCAATTCATTCGAAGGCATAGATTATTCTCCAACGCAACTTGATGAAGGTTCAGCTTTGTTTAATGACTCGTTAATGCTTGACTCAGATGATGGTGTTGCTTATGTGTATTCGTGTTTGCTTTGATCTTCGTCTCTAGATGCTACAGACCTGAGACGATGGTGTCGCTACTTATCTTTGTCTTTAATTAATCAGATAATTTAATATAAATAGTTAAATACTATATATTATAAGTATAACTCACTTAAATACATTAATTTATTGATTTTAGCTAATTAATTTTACATATAAATTATTTAGTTTATATTTTATTTATTTAACACGTTTTATGGGGATTATAAATATATTTTAATTTTATTTTAATAATATTATTTAATTATTTAAATAAATAGTAATATTTACAATATAGATACATTATACTTACGTAATAAGTTTATTTATTTATTTTTAATTAGTTTAAACTTTGATAATTTTAATTTTCATTTTATATAATTATTATAAAATATAATGAATGTAATAAAAACATAAATAATGGAAAAATAAATAATAAAGTACTAAAGAAATAATATACAATTGTACAAAAATAATGGTGCCCCAAGAAACCGACTTTTGCATATTAAATCTAATTTTAATCACCATCATTTTAAAGATAAATAAATACACGAAGTGAGTTTGATGAAATTTGAGTCCATACGAAGTAGATATTTAGCTTTGAATTCTTGTTTCACATTTGTTTCCAAGTGTAATGTGATGTTTATACATTAAATAATTTTGTTATATTTTTATAAATTAATATACATTATTATGAACAACATTGAAGAAGATAATATTTTATTTTGAGTTTATTTGAAAGATGAATAAAATTGATGAATATATGTACAAGGTGAATAATGTGTATGTGTACACGTGTGATTTATTTTTGATATTTTAATAGATTAATATCATTGTCCTCCTACTTATTTATCTTATCGATCAAGTCAATATTAATCTAGTCTCGAGATTAGGATTAGTCGGTACATTTTTACAAATTTACACCCTTATTTATTTTATTTTTTTATTTTTGTATTTATTCTTTTTTTAATAAATAAGTGTTAAATATGTAATATGAACAATTGATATGAATGTGTTGATAAATAAGAATTAGTTGTTATTTACATGTATTTTATAAAAAAATTTAGATAAAATGAAAAAATAAAGTGATGAATCACGGATTCAGCAGGGAGGAAAGAGTTTATGATGAGAATGTGGTGGCCCATGGTAAGGCGCTTGTACAGAGTTAGTGTGTGTAATCCTTTTTCTCTTTTTCTTTATGTATTGCCTACTTTTATGCATGTCTTTTTAAAATGAGGTGATAAATGATGAAGCTTTTGGGCACTCACCTATACTTTAGAGACTATTTTTCTTAAAAAGATATTTACCACTAAGAATTTGCAATAAGTCAAAACGTACATTTATACACATCAGTAGACTTTGCTATGTCCAAAACACATCTTTGTCTGGCCTCAGGTTGAGTCCGAGGTGCACATCTATAATTTTTCCTACTCATGGGCATAGATGAACAAGTATACAAAGGTGGCAGGATAAAAATAATTGATGTTTATGTGTTTTTATACACAAAGCTAATAGATGTATTCTATGAGTGGATACTGATAATATGATGGTCATGAGACCAACTTATCAGATATTTTATAGCTATGCAATTTTATCACAGTATTGCATATACCATATAGATTTCATGAGGCCTAAAAGATTTCATGAGGCATAAATGCATGTAAATTATCCAATTTAATCTGTATATCCATTATCCATGACACATTCTAACTTAAATTAAAGATATTGTTGAATGTACTTAGATCTTTGACTTATAAGAAATTACATGTAGCTACTCCCGTGATGTTTCAAGTTATATAAGGTTTTTTTTAAATAATAAAAATAAAAGGAGTTGAAATGTTAGCGAAAAGAAAAGTAAAGGACGAAATTATTGAAGTGGGGTAAGACGTAACATCCATGTTTTTTTTCACTTAATCTTAATATTAGCATATAGTAATATAAACTATGATAATAAGAGTTGATACTCTTAAAGAAGGATTTGATTTAGTTTATAATGTGCTCAAATATTTCTTTATTAATCCATGGTTTGCCTTCATAAAAACTTGTATAGTTGTTTACTTGCCAGATGTTTATATTTTATTGGATATCCGTATCTGATATAAGACCAGGAAGAAACAACGCACGCTTCGCCGCGGGCATATATTTGTTTATATCCTTATTAGTGCCAATTTTTGATAATGATATTTTAGATTTTAAATAACTCTTCACAATATTTTAGGAAAAAAACAACTCACGCTTCGCCGCGGGCAAAGGATTATTTATGTAATTATTAGTGCGAATCTTTGATAACGATATTTTAGATTCTAAATAACTTATCACAATATTTTAGTTTGTGAATTTCAAACAAGTTTTATAAAATTTCTAAAAATAAGGGAATGGATGTGGGTGCTTTTCTGAAATTATAAAGGTCACTGTGAATTTAGTAAAAATTCTGTAACTGTTTTGTAAAATATAAACTGTACATTGTAAAAAAATGAATTTTGTAAAATATAGCATCTAAATTGAAATTAATATTTTCATCTAATATAATAATATTTTGATAATTTTATTTCACTATACATGTTGTGTTAATATTTATTGTTATATGTATAATACAAGAAATTGTAAAATATATTGGAAAGACGCCTAAACTGAGGGTGGCTCACCATATATATGGTGAGACCCCGCCTCATTTGAAGTTTCTCCTATATATATGTATGTATGTATGCATGTATGTATGTATGTATGTATGTATGTTTATGTGTGTGAAGGGAAAATTGGGACTGCATGTTGGTTGCCTCCACCTCATTTTCCGGTGATTTTTTTTTATTTTTTTCAAAAATATCACCATGTTTTTTAACTCTATATTCTCTAATAACTCATTCCAATTTCATTAGAAATAGAGACTCTTATGCCCTCTATTTAGAATATGTAATTTTAAAGGTTTTAGAATTGTTTTAATTGACAAGTTCAAGATGGATGGCGTATGAGCCTCTTTTTCTGAGGTAAATTAGAATGATGTATTAGAAGGATATAGTGCCGAAAACATGTGGTGGTATTTTGAAAAAAAAATCGCCGAATTATGAGGTGGAGTAACCATCATGGCAGCCTCATTGAACCCATATATGAATATATTGATTTTTCTATTACTTTTATAGTAAAGTGTTTCTTTTTTATTAGGATGAATGATAATTCACTAGTTATTTTGAAAAAAGTAATGCTAAGTAGTTCAATTTCCAATAATTTTAGAATTAATTTTACAGGACTTTATATCCTTAGCAATATGTCTTCAAATCTACCACCCAATAATTCGTATTATTGTGAAATGTCCTTACTTACAGTGCATAAAAATATTTATACATTCGACATTATTTAAAAATCTTACATAATTATGCATTTTTACGAAATTTATTAATAAGACACATTACATTAAAAACACAATTTTTAGTAATCAACGTTAAACATGCTCTGAAAATAGTATGAAAACATGAACTATTCATGTCTTTATAATATCAAATAGGAAAAAATGGGGCTGCCCCCTGGGGGCAGCCAACATGGATTACATTGTAGAAATAAGGAAATGTTATAACTTTTAGTGTATTACGAACATTTGCATATGCAGATACATGGATTACATTGATTCATAAAAGTAGGCGTATTGTTATGATTCATAAAAAACTCAAACAATGCATGTATTTTTATGAACCAACACACCATGGAAATACTTTTAGTGTTTTTTAGTGCATTATGATTATACAAAAGCATCTTTATCATAATACATGTTATCATGAAAATACATGTATTATTGTATTAATATTTAAGTTATTTTAGTATTGTAAATTATTTAAAAATCATAGATTATAATTATTCATAAATACATGTATTATGTTAAATCATAAAAATTCATGTATTTTTACGAATAATAAAAATATAGTTGTATTCGTGAAAATACATGTATTAAAAATATGTATTATTATGATTCATAACAGTATATTGGGTTTTTATCATTTGTGCCCCTCTGAGATATCGCAATTTCAGTTATGCCAATATCTTTTTGGTAATATCAGTTGTGCCCCTCACTTCTATCTCCGTTATCATTTGTGCCCTTCCGTTAGATTGACCGTCAAAAAAAATTAAAATAACCATAGTTTACTGAAACCATGGCGTGGTTAAGAGGGGTATTATGGTCAGAATAAAATCAAATGAGGAGGATGGTTAGGGAGGAGGTGCGAGGCTGGAATGAGGTGCGGGATGGGGCGCAGGCGGCGGGTTCTGGGGGAGGTGCGTGGCTGCGGGAGGAGGTCGGCTTCACGACGTTATCGAGGGGGAGCAGGCGGCGGCACGGTGCAGGGCAAGGGGAAGGGCAGTGCGGGGCAGGCGGAGGGGGAGCAGGGGGCGGCGCGTGCAGAGCAGGGGGAGGGGGCGGTGTGGGGCAGGGGGAGGGGGAGCAGGGGGAGGCGCGGTGCAGGACAGGGGGAGAGGGCGGTGCGGGGTAGGCGGAGGGGAGCAGGGGGGCAGCGCGGTGCGGGTCAGGGGGAGGGGCGGTGCAGGGCAGGGGGAGCAGGGGCAACACGTCGCAGGGCAGTGGGAGGGGGCGGTGCGGGGCATGGGGAGGGGGAGTAGGGGGCAACGCGGTGCGGGGCAGGGGGAGGGGGAGGTGCGGGGCAGGCGGAGGGGGCGGTGCAGGGCAAGGGGAGGGGGAGTAGGGGGCGGCGCGGTGCGGGGCAGGGGGAGGTGCGGGGCAGGCAGAGGGGGATCAGGGGACGGCGCGGTGCGGGGCAGGGGGAGGGGGCGGTGCGGGGCAGGGGGAGGGGAAGCAGGGGGCGGCGCGGTGCGGGGTAGGGGGGAGGGGAGCAACCTGGGCGCGGAGGACCAGGTAGGTGGTGACTTGGGCGCAGCAGGTCCTCATCGTTTCACCGATACACGAGTCCCACGTGCAGGCGTCAGTCGTCTGAGGAAAGAAGCACGACCTATGCCTACGCGTTAGGGGCGGTAGGGGCGGAGGAAGAGGATAGGCTGGGGGTGTGGGAGGAGTTCCGAGCGGAGAGGGAGGAGGAGGAGGAGGTTGGAGGAGGAGGAAGATGATGGGGGAAGAGGAGGAAGAAGAGGATGAGGAAGAGGGTGTTAAAATGGTCAATGAACCCTTTTTTTAAAATTAATTTCGCTTATGTCCTCAAAGTTAACGTCCGTTTGCACTGTGGATGGACGGCAACTAACCCAAGGGGCACAACTGATAAAACGGTAAGAAGTGAGGAGCACAACTGATATTATCAAAACAATAGGGGCATAACTGATATTGCAATATCTCGGAGGAGCACAAGTGATAAAAATCATAATATATTTGTTAGCATAAATGAGAACAATAAATATTTCAACCACACTACATACATTATTATAAATCATGTTTTATTATGAATCATTTAAATGCATTTATTATTATACAATCATATATTATTATGGATTATTCATATTATTATACATTTATCATTATGAATCATGAATTATAATTGTGAATTTAAATAGTTATGAAAACATTATTAATCATGTATTATTATTTTGAATGTTGTATTATTATTACGAATCTTACATATGTGTATGAATATTTATATTAGCATGTGTTGATATTTTAAATGTATTCACTTGAACATGTGTTCGTAATATTTAAAATCATATAAAAATATTTTGCTTCATAATAATACACTATAAAATGTTATTATAATTTATTTTTGTCATTCATAAAAATTCTTGTTCAAACATGATTCATAATATATTGCACTGGACACATTTATTGTCTATTACATGCCTTTTCAAGAGCACATGCTTAATGTTTATCAAATTTTCCTCAAATTAAGATATAATGAAATTCTATATTATGTATATCTAACAATCCTTTTGTTATTATATATTCCAGTCATTTATTGCACAACATCACCTAACATCGGTTATTTCCGACATCAATATAACAACAACACGTATCTACAAATATACAACCTAACTTACTAGTTAGATGACATCACAAAAATATACATGTTAATCCTAAATATCCATAATAAACGATAAAGTTTGTACTTAGATCTCTGACTTATAAGAAATTACATGTATCCTAGTGATATTATTTATAAGAAATTACATGTATCCTAGTGATATTTTAAGATATATAGGGTTCAAAAAATATAAATAAAAGGATCTAGGGTGTAATGTTCATGAAGAGAAAAGTAAATAAATTGTGAGGACGAAATTATGAAAGTGGGGGAGAGAAGTAACATTCGTGTTTTTTCTCACTTAACCTTAACATTAACAAACTATGATAATAAGAATATGATACTTTCTAAAGAAGGATTTGACTTTATTTCATAACGTAGACACTTATTTTTTTATTAATCCATGTTTTTCCTTTAAAATATTGATGCCATTATTAAAATGGAAGGATACCCGTATAGTTCTTTACTTGCAAACATGTATACTGTATTGGACATCCATATCTAATATAATACTAGGAAAAAACAACACACGCTTCGCCGCGGGCAAAGAACTGTTTATGTACTTGTTAGTGCGAATCAAAAAAATTGTGAAAAAGGGGCGGGGGGAGCTAAGTTAGCTCCCCCTAGGGGGTATACACACATATGATTTCAAATAACTCCTAACAATATCTTTATTGTAGAAGTTTGATATATTGATTTTCCTAGTACTTATATAGTTAAGTGTATTATCTTTTATAAAGATGAATGCGTTATAATTCGATAGTTATTTTAAAAATTATTATGCCAAATTGTTCTATCCTCAATAGCTTTAGAATTAATTTTAGTGGGCCGATACTTGGATGGTTAACGGGGATCAACTATAATTCCTTAGCAATACATCTTCAAATCCAACTCGATCTGATAATTCATGTTAGTGTGAAAGGTTCTTACTTCTGCATACTACCATTTCGAAGAGGACCTATTGTGGATACTCTTCAAAATAATATGGATATATTATGAATATACCTTTTTGCTTCTGATACTGGATACTCTTCAAAATAATATGGATATATTACGAATATACCTTTTTTATGCATTTGACATTATTAAAATCTAATGTAATTACGCATCTTATTTTTATGAACTTATTATATAAGATGCACAACATTAGACCATGAATTTTTTAATAATCAAAATTTATTAGATAATACATATTTTACATTAATGTACTCTAAAAACAACATGAAAACATGGATTATTCATGTGTTTGTAATATTTAAATATACTATAACAGTCATAAAATATGTTGAAGAAATAAGAAAATGTTACGACCTCTTAGTGTATTACGGACGTATGCACATGTGAATACATGGATTACTAATAGTCATCGAACATTTATTATGATTCATAAAAATACTTATATTTTTATAATTCGTAAAAATGTAAAAATACATGTATTTTAACTAACCTAATAGATACTATAAATATTCCTTTATAGTGTTTTTGCACTGAATTATTATTATAAAATTATAAAAATAAACATTATCATAATACATGTTATTGAGAATTGGGAAAATCAGAGTCGCGACTAATGGCCTGACAAATAAGACTCACTGTCACTAAAGCGGCTACTCGAATCTTTCTGCAGTTTCAACAATTAACCCACACAGATAATCAAGAATTAAAAGCAAGAGTTAAAATTTATTATAACCTACTAAAAATGCATACTGACAAGCAAGTAAGGGTCGGACACATGAAGCAATGGAGTAGAGCAGATAAGATAGAAAAATCAAAGCACAATTTATCTCTCAAACACTCAACCAAACTTATGGTTTTGTGGGGTTTTAATTTTGTATTTTTAAATTTTAATTTTAATCTTTTTATTTTATTTTTAATTTATTAATTTAATTTTTAATTTAATTTTTTTCTTTTTATCAGATTTTTATATTTCTTTTTATATTTAGTAAGTAATATAGGAATATATAAGAGTATAAATACAATATAAGATAATATAGATATTAATACTAATAAAAAGAGTCAAAATATAGGAAATAAAATGTTTTTTATTTTAAAATATTTTTTTTATTATTTTTGGGATTTAGAATAATCTATTTTTTATTTTTTTATAGTCAAAAATATTACAAATTAAGGATTAAGTAAATACTCGAAATTGAAATGAGGACTAAAAATATAAAATAAAGTCCAAAACTCTTCAAATAAATTTTAATATATATAATAATATAAATAAAAATATAGAACAAAAAATATATATTTTTAGAATTTTTAGGAATGTTATAGATTTTTATAAAGATTTTTTGGGGTTTTCAACTTTTAAGAGCTTTCTTTTTCTATTTTTATGGATTTTTAGTCTGAAGTTGTGAAAAAATAAACAAGGAAAATATTTTTTTGATTTTTTCAAAAATATTTATGTTTTTTAGAATTTTATTTTGTAGACATGGACTTTTAGTGCTCTTTTTTATTTTTGTAAAATTATAGATGGAAGTAAATTGCATAATAAGTATATGACGTGAAAACACAAGCATCTAGGAACCTAATGCTATTTTGTGGAATTTTCTGAGCACAAATGCTATTTTAAATAAATAAAACAAATACCCAAAAAATCATGCACTAGTAGGGGCATAAGTATAAATAAACTAATGTGCAAGGACCTTTGTGTAATTTTTCTTAAAAGTATACAACTAGAATTAAAAGTTAGTGGACCAAATTACAATGTAACAACCGTAGGGGCCTCCGTGCAAAATGCGCACCTCACGTGGATGGCCACGAAAGGTGAGCTAGTTGAAGATTAAATTGCAAATTAAGAAAGCTTAGGTGTTTGTTTGCAAATTTTACAAAACTAAATGAACGACAAAGAAAAGATTAATTTTTAATATTTAAATACAAAAATAAGTAGGTCCTGAAATGGAGAATGCCCAGCTTTAGGCGCATGCCGATGGTTGGGATCGTTTGCTTGTGCCACTTGTCGTACCCATAGTGCCTGATATCGGTTCACGTCCGTCGGTGGAGATTAGATCGCCAGGGATGATCCCAACTGAAGGCAGGTAAGATCCAACAACGGAGATCCAATCTGGGGAGCAAGCATCAATCGAACGACTGCTACTTCCCACGAAGAACAAGAAAGAACAACCGTCCTCTATGCTTCGATCCGCGAAATCGTGCTACTCCGGTGGTTGTTCCTGATGTTGATGGTCTCAATACGTCCCTTGAGCTTGCATTGGCTGTTAGTTTTAAAATGCTCCATAGGGATCTGGGGGCATCAGATGGAGGAACTGCACATGGAAGACTCCTAGGGCTTGATGTACCCTGAAAGGGTGCTTTCTTTATAGTTACCTGTGGGAGACCGTTAGGGGGGAGAAACATGAAACCACTAAAGGCTTCAGATGTCAAAAAGGAGCGAAGATGGGGTGCGGCAAATTCCTCCAGCAGGTAGTGGAGAAGGAGGACTCGATCTCCAGATCTGGTTGGTTGGAGGTGCTAGGGGTAAAGGACTGCAGAAGGGGAAGAAGATGGATGTGATTGTGGAGGCGGAGGTTGAACGAAGTGGCCGGAAACAGAAGGTGGAGACAGAGCTCCGTCGAGTAACAGATTTGGATTTCAAGATGAAATCAATGGAGGTACAAGAAATGAACTACAAGGATAAACTAGGATTACACTAAGGATGAGAAGACACAAAAAATGTGCTTTGCCTAACCTGGGTTGACTTGGTGTGAAGCTTCATGAGGAGCTAGCAACAAAGATGGATCAGTTCAATTTGATGCCCTATCGTCCGTTCCAGGAGCCGATGAGATTCCTGCTGTTACCAAGTACGAGTATCAAGACTCAAAGATAGGGTTTTCGGGTGGAAGAAGGATCAAATTTGAAATTTCGTCGGAGATGATTTTTTATACCGGTGGTGGAGTGAGGTCTAAGAACGATGGAGATCAGGCGCGACAGTGGTCCAATCCTCGAGGTGACGCCTAGGTGTGAATCACCTAGGATCGAGGAGAAAAGGTCATCAAGGACTCGATCCAAATACGTGAAGGAATCAACGAGGATAAAATCGAGAAAATAGGGACAATCGCGGTTTTGATAAGGTTCAGACCTGGGGAAAAGAGTTGACTAGGGACAACTCTTAACTCCCCCTAGTTGGTCCGTGTGGACCAACCAGAAAAAAGGCTGATCATAATTATTTAGAAATTAGAAAGTAAATAATAAATGATTTTATTAATTTTAAGTTATAAAATTAAAAAGGTGTATTATTTTCTATATTATTTTATTATGATTTTTTTATTTTTTTGGGATGTTTAATTACAAGTTACTTTTTAAGGTTCCATTTATAGGTATATTTATCTATGTTTTATGTATTTTTTATTTTGATTTTTATTTTAATATTTTATTTTCTCATTTTGTATATTTATATATTATTTTTATATACATAAATATATATTTGTTATATTTTTACGATATATTATATACACTTAAATAAATATAGATGTACAGTATATATGTATAGTTGTTCGTATTTCATTTATGTATTTTTTATGTTTTATTTTATTTTTGTGTTTTATTTATGGTTTTATTCTTATTTTAACATGTACGTATGATATAAGTAATATTTACTAAATTATAAAAATATAAAATAATAGAAAATAATAAAAAAAATAAAGTGAATATTTTATTCAGGTATATTGTACAATAGGGGTCCAAAACCTAACTTTCACACCTTACCTCCAAAAATATGAAACTACCTTCATTAAATAGCTTATTAAGTGTTATATACAACTAAAGGTGATTTTATATATTTTGAGTTTTTATTTGAGAGATACAGATATGTGAAGTTGGGATTTAAGAATCTTGTTCAGAGTGTAACTTTTACAATGAATATTATTTTTATATGAATAAATTTTGTATTTTATATATATTATGATCTACAACTTTCATGTAAAAAGTGTCTTTATTTGAGTCATAAAAAACAGAAAATAAAATAGATCCCAAAAAACCATAAATAATGAATCTATAAAAGGGATTTTTATTGTGTTATTGGCCTTATCTCCCCCAACTTTATTCCTTGTCGACCTAATCATCAAGATGCCTAGGTCTCGAGGTTTAGGGTCATAAAATATCCTTGACATTTTATTCTTTTTTTCTTTTATTTTCTTTATTCTATGATTTTGACATTAAAAACAATATTTTATACAATATTTATACAACAAAGAATGTATGTTAATTTGTACAAATTAAAATATTTACATGCATTAAGTAGGGTTTTTAAGGCCAAAATGATAGAATAAAGGTGATGAAATGGAGATTCATTAGTTATCATGAATATTACATATATTATTATTAAGGAATATATGTTATTTTTAGTATTATATTTTAAAAAATACTTTGTTTATTATAATTCATAATAATACATGTATTATGGTATATCATAAAAATTCATGTATTATTATACAATGTAAAAAATGCATGTATTCGTAAAGATACTTGTATTAAAGATATGTACTATTATGATTCATAATAATATATGTTAGCACAACTAATAATAATATTTATATAAATCTTAATACATTTATTATTATCATTCTTTTATTTTTATGAATAATTTATATACATTTATTATTATGATGTCATATATTATTATGGGTTATAATTACTATTATCATACATTTATCGTTATGAGTCATGAACTTCATTTACGAATTTAATTTGTTATATATACATTGTGAATCATGTATCATTATTTTGAATGATGTATTGTACGTATTATGAATCTTAGAATGTGTGTGTATGTATGAATATTCGTACTAACATATGCTCATATTTTTAATGTATTGACAAATGAGCACGTGTTTGTATTATTTAAAATTATATAAGAACATTAGCTTGATTCATAATTATAGTACGATCTAAAAATGTTATTATAATTTATATTTGCAATTCATAAATATAGATGCTCTACTATGATTTAAAAATATTACACTGGACACATTTAAATATTCATCATTATGATATTCTAAATAATTGACATCATGTTCTATTTTTTTATTTTGTTCTCCATGCTATCCTATTTTTATATTATTATCATTTATTATTATGACAATTGCTTAAATGTGTCCAGTGCACTATTTTTTGAATAATATGGAACATGTATTTTTATGAATCACAAAAATATAAATTACAATAACATTTTTATAGTATTATGATTATGAGTCAAATTAATATTTTTATAGGTTTTAAAATATTACAAACACAAAATCATGTGAATACATTAAAACTTGAAGACATGCTAATGCTAATATTCATATACATATTTTTAGATTCAAAATAATCATACAAGCTTTAAAATGATAATACATGATTCGTAATGTATTCATAAAATCTAAATTCACAATTATAACTCACGATTCATAATGATAAAAGTATACTAATAATAATCCATAATAATATAGTAGTGCATAATAATAAATGTAATTAAATGATTTAATAATACATGATTGATCATAATAAATGTATTATGATTTTTACATTTATTTTTTCATTTATGCGAACATATATATTATGAATCATAATATTATACATATTTAAGGGTTTTTATCAGTTGTGTCCTCCCGAGATATAACAATATAAGTTATGCTGCTCCTTTTTTTGGAATATTAGTTGTGCCCCTTACTTCTTGCTTAGCAATTATGCTCTTATGTTAAGTTCAACGTCAATAAGTTGAAATAAACTATGGTTTGGTTAACAATTGCATAAATGTCAAAACCAACCCTCTCCCTGCTCCTTTTCCCAATGCACACCCTCCTTCTCTTCTTCTTCTCTGCTTTATTAATAGAACATGGGATCTCCACCCACTACTCTTCTTCTTTTCAGGTCAGCTTCAAACCCCTCTTCCTCTGGCCCCTCCCTCTCTAGTCCCCTCCTCCTCTTTTCATTCGCTAGTTATGATTTGTCCTCCACTCGAATCTAAAGGATGTGAGGGTGGGAGGAGGTGTAGACGGTGAAGGAGGGGACTTGAATAGATGGGCAGCTGTGGGGTTGATGAATCGCCATTTCAACACCTTCATTCCTTCATATTGGCCTTTAAACCCTAGCTAAATACATGTAAATAACATTATTTTTCATAAAATAACATCTATTATTTACTCTGTAAATATTGTATAAAACATTGTATTTAAAGGTAAAACAAAAGAATAAAGAAAAGAAAAGAAAAAAAATGAAATATCATAGGTATTGAATGACCTTAAACCTTGACACCTAGGCATCATGATGACTAGGTCGACAAGGAATAAAGTAGGGGGAAATGAGGGCCAACAAATGCAATAAAACCCTAATTTCCAATTCAACAAGTAGTCTATTTTGGGGATTATTTTATTCTTCATCATTTATACCTCAGATTAATAAACTTTATACATAAAAGTTGTAGATAAAAATACATAAAAAATATAAAATTTATTTCACATAAAAATAATGGACAATGTACTTTATACAATCAAAATAAAAAGACAAAATCCAAAATTCACATTCTTTTATCTT
Source organism: Ottelia alismoides (assembly GCA_037367405.1). Taxonomy (NCBI): domain Eukaryota; kingdom Viridiplantae; phylum Streptophyta; class Magnoliopsida; order Alismatales; family Hydrocharitaceae; genus Ottelia; species Ottelia alismoides. Next base: position 163,785 of record JAZKJV010007148.1, read on the forward strand.
CTCCATATGGACTCAAAATTCATCAAAATTACATTTAATTGAATATAACTTTTAGTTAGCTATTTAATGAAGGTGGTTTCATTCAATTTGGAGTTAAAATTCAAAAGATAGGTTTTGGACCCCTATTGTACATTATACATGAATAAAATCTTGATTTTATTTATTTTTCATATTTTTAAAATTTTATATTTTTGTAATTTTGTAAATATTATTTGTAGCATATACACATAAGAAGGAAAAAGAAAAGTCATAAAAAGCACAATAAAATAAATTAGTATACACAAATACATTAGATGAATTATTCGTACTCACACCTACATAATAATATACATATATATTTAAATATAAAACAACTTCAAAAAATAAAATAAAAATATATTTATGTATACTTAAATAAGCTGTACATTTCAAATTATGTATATAAAATAATAAAATAGAAAATAGAAAATAAAAATAAAATACACCATATATATGTGTATGTGAAAATACCTATATTTGTACCTATAAAATATAACATACAACAAATAAACTCAAAAATTAATTAAAATCAGATTAAATTACTACAAAAAATAATAAAAATATTTCATATTTTAACAAAAAATAAAATCATTCAATATTTCTTTTTGAATTATTTCTATCTTTTCCTTCTATTTTGTCTTTTTGTGGCCAACGTGGCCTAATCAAAAGCCAGAGCAGGTTGACCCATGTCAACTCCCTGGTCTCCTAAGTTTAGTCCTTATCAGAGCCATTAACTAAGCTTTCTCGATTTATCCCCACTTTTCCTTGCATCCACTTGGCTTGATTCCTTCATGACTTTTGAACTTCGATCATAACTCTTTCCCATGCCCTTCATTTCTCGATTTGAAGTTTACTAAATCAAGCACACTCCCCGAGCAAAGTTGACTTTGTACATAACACCTCACCGGAGCCCATTTTGACTTTGATCTCACCTCTGCCATCCAAACCCTAACCCTAGATTGGATCGAATCTCCCAGTGTCAATAGGAGGCTCTCCAGCGGTTCAACGAGTGAGGAAAGGCACGATTCAAACCAGATGCAGATCCTTCGACCATCTCTGTCGTGAGCTCTTCTCCCAGCTACTCCAGGCATGTTATATCTATTTTCTTTGTATTCTTCAATTCCTTGCTTAGGTAAAGTTTAGCTTCATACTTTATTCCATTTAATTTTATTTTAGTTCATGTAAAATCCAAAAAAAATTAGTTCGCTAGAGCTCTAGCTCTGACCCTTTGTTCTATCGTTCCCGATGCCATTCCAACCTCGCCAATACCACCATATCGCTCCACTTCGCTTGACCTTCACCCTACACACCCCCACTCAAACTGATCCTCCTTGGATCAGGAGATCGAATTTCCTCCTCCATTGTTTATCGGAGAGTCTCCACAAGACTCCATCTTCACACTTTTTACCTTGAAACAGAACCCCAACCCTTCTCTTATGGATATTGCATTTTCCCTTGCCAGCATATATTGACTTATTTATTCTAAGAATTTTGCTTATTAAGCCCTACTTTTATTAAAGGGTTTGGAAATAGGGAAAGACTATCGAATAATTGTATTTAGGTCCCAACCAGCAATTGATTTTTATTTCTTGTATTTTGCTTATTAAAAATATCATCTGACATCAAAACATTATAGGATTTTTTAAAATGACTTATATTATATCTAATCATATATATATATATGTATATATATATATATATTTCGTGAGGCAATTAAAATATACTTATTATTTTTGAAAATTCAAAAACCTTGAATTTTCTTCATGTTTGCATTTAAAAATACATAAAATATTAAATATTTTTCAAAAATTTCAAAAGAATTAGATAAGGTGTATTATTGTATTTTGTATTTGCATACCAAAAATCCCTACAAATAATAAAAGAAAATCACTAAAAATTAAAAAACTCCAAAATTTTTATAAAAATCTATAAAAAAATAAAAATATGTGTTTCTATTTCCAAAATTTGTTTATTATATCTATTATATATTAAAAATAGTTTTGGATTTTTTTTATACTTTTATCTATTTTTAAAATTCCAAAAAAATTTAGCCTAGTAATATAAGTCACTATTATGACATTTTTATTCATTTATAAATGTAAAAATAGCAAAAATTAAAATAAAAATCACAAAAAATATATAAAATATAAAAAATGAAAAAATATTTTATTTCACTAATTTTGCGAACTTATAGCTATGTCTAAAAATATAATATCCTATATCTCTATGTATAACTATATACACCTATATTATTTATTATTATTATTATAAAAAATACCAAAAATATATTTAATACCCTTAACAGATAAAAAATACTATACCTAGGTATGTTATGATTATTTATTTATTTTTGCATGTATCTATATATATTATTTGATATTTTCTCTAAATATAGTTGTATCTACTTTTCACATATTTTTCTTAAAATAAGGTAAAAATCTAAAAATATAATAAATAAAATAAAATTATAAAATCAAAAACAAAACAAAAAATTAAAAATTCCATAAAATAAATATTAAAATCCTACTAAAAATCAAACATCTTCATAAAAACATCAAAACAATTCGTGTCTTCTTTTTGTCAATTTTTGTTGTCTATTCTACTTGCTCCATGTATTCGATCTCTACATACTTGCACTATACACATATTTTGTAGAGTTATAATAAAATTTAACTCCACATTTCTACTTGTAATTGCTTCATCTTTTATGGGTTAATTATTAATTGTTCAACTTTCATGAACAACCGCCTCAATGACGGTCTAGGTCTCGCCTTATGTAGAACACATCAGACCCTCACAAAAGTTTAGTCATTAAGGGTGAGGGCGGCTCGAATGAAAGGTTAGGAGGATTAGAGACCATTGGGGTGGCTTCGGAGAGAAACATGTAGAGGTCGATGGCATCCCACAACAATAGAGGGATGACTTGGTGTTTCGTGGCCAAATCCCTCAAAAGGGTTCCTTATTTATTCTTGGTAGAAGGGGGAAGAAGCCCAAAAATGGAATCCATGTCTGGTCCCGATTATCATCCACAGATTCTCCAATGGATTCAACTAAAATGTGGAGCGAAGAAAGGGCGATCGGCTGTAGAAGAGGGGGCGAGCTAGAGGAGGCGTAGGTGGCAGTGGAGAGGATTGGAAGAGGTAGGTGTAGGTGTGGGGGTCAGAGGAGGAGGGGGTGATGATGAAGGGGGTTGGAAGAGGATGCATCTGGAGGAGGTGTGGTTGGTGGTAAAGGAGGGACGGGAGGAGGAGTGGCCAACGGTCTTGGAAGGATGGGGCTGGAAGAGGTGGGGAGGGAGGGTGGCGGATGAGGTAGAAGGAGGAGGAGGAGGATGCAGGAGAGGAAGAAGATATATAAGAGTAATGACTAATCTACTTTAGAGGTTACTTAGAAAGTAACTTTATGTCCAAAATTAACATCTGTTTGGGACGTAAGTGGAGGGCAACTAACTGATGGGCACATATGATAAAACTAGAAGAAGTTAGGGGTATGACTGATATTCCAAAAAAGGGAGGGGCATAACTGATATTGCAATATCTCAAATATAACATAATGCATATACATATATTGGTATATATACTTGCATGTATATATACATATATATATATGTACATACATACATACATACATACATATATACATATACATACATATATATATATATATAGGGAAAAGGGAACCTACGCCCATGCGCATGTTCGTTTCCTATATCCCCTCTTTTCTCTATTTTTTTGAATTTTTTGAATTGGATCCTTAGGAGATTTAAATCACAATATATCACTGTTGCGTTATTCAAATTTCAACTTATTTTGAGACTTCTAACTTATCCATCAAGACAATCAAACTTTAAGGGTCTTCGATTTAATGAAATCGATCCCTTCCGATGGACATATTACGAAAACCTGTTTTACACAAAATTTGAAACACATATTCTATATAATATTTTATGTAGAACCCTAAGGGCCTGTTTGGTTGCTGGGTTGGACTGGGTTGGGTTGGGCTGGGTTGGGATGGGTGAATAGTAATCTGTGAGGAGGAAGTACCATTATGAATAGTAACCAGGGTTGGGCCAACCCTGCCCAACCCTGCAACCAAACATGCCCTAAGTATCCATTTCAAAAAAATAAAAAAATAAGAGAAAAATAGGTGGGTGTAAGAAATTTACCTACACATGGGTGTAGGCTCCCCAATCCCTATTTAATAAATTATGAGTAACAAAAAATGTATTTTCTGATGTAGTGTATCTTACTTAATAAACTCATAAAGATGAGATGCATTAATATAGTAGATTTCTAAATAATGTAGAATATGTGTGTCTTTATGGATTGTATTGGAAGCAAAAAATTATATTCATAATATATCTATATTATTTTGAACACAATAGTTACTCTTCGAGATGGTGGCATGCAGAAGTAAGGACCTTTCACACTAGCACGAATTATCAGGCCGAGATGGATTTGAAGATGTATTGCTAAGGAACTATAGTCCATTCCCCATTTACCACCCAGGCATTGACCCCATAAAATTAGTTCTAAAATTATTGAAAATTGAACAACTTCACATTAAAATTTTTCAAAATAACTTATGATTTATAACTCATTCATTCTAATAAAAGTGAAAAAAAACTTGACTATAAAAGTTTTTGAAAAATTAATATCTTAATATATATTCTCCATTATTTTAATAACTAACAAATTTTTTGAAATTCTTTCAATAAAAAATATGTGATAAGTTATTAAAATCTAAAATATCATTATCAAAGACTTGTACTAACAAGTACAGAAACAATTCTTTGCCCGCGGCGAAGCGTGAGTTGTTTTTCTAGTCTTATATCAGATACGGATGTCCAATAAAATATACATGATTAACAAGTAAACAACTACACAAGTTTATCCTTCCATGTTCATAATGGCATCCATATTTTGAAGACAAAACATGAATCACTAAAGAAATAGTTGTCCACATTATGAAATAAAGTCAAATCCTTCTAGAGAGTATCATATTCTTATTATCATAGTCTATATTAGTATATGTTAATAGTAAGATTAAGTAATAAAAAAACATGGATGTTACGTCTTCCCCTACTTAAATAATTTCGTCCGCGCAATTTGTTTACTTTTCATTTCGTGAACGTTACAACCTAGCTCCTTTTATTTTTATGTTTTCTTTAAAACCATATATAAGTATTTTTTAGATAGTCAGAGTCATTCCCCTACTTTCATCTTTCAGTACCTTTTTTTATAGTAGAAGGTGAGAGTTGGGAGATTCGAACCTTTATCTATTGTTGAAGGAGCCACTGCTCAACCACCAGACCAATCGTTGATTCGAAAACCTTATGTAACTTGAAACATCATCACCATACATTCAACAGTATCTAAAATTTTAGTTAGAATGTGTCATGAATTATGGTTAAATAGATGGGGTTGATGGGGCTGCCCCCTGGGGGCAGCCAACATGGCTGTCCCGCCCCATTTTTTAGCAAAATTTTTTATTTTTTTAAAAAATATCGTCATGTATATTCATCCCTATATCCTTCCTATATGTCATTCGAATTTCGTCAGATACAGAGACTCCTACAACCTCCATCTAGACATGGTCGATTTGAAAAATCCTGCGACCGTTAAAAAAATGACGTCTGGATGGAGGTCGTATGAGTCTCTGTTTCTGACGAAATTCGAATGACATATAGGAGGGATATAGGGATGAATATACATGGTAATATTTTTTCAAAAAATAAAAAAATTGCAAAAAATGGGATGGGAGCAGCCATGTTGGCTGCCCCTAGGGGACAACCCCATTTTTCCCTAAATAGATTTAGATTAGACAATTTATACGCACTTGGGCTCAGGAATTAATATGGGTGTATGCAATAGTGTGATAAAATTGCATAGCTATAAAATATCTGATAAGTTGGTCTCATAACCATCTTATTATCAGTATTCACTCATAGAATACACCTATTAATTTTATGTATAAAAATGCATAAATATCAACTGTTTTTATCCTGTCACCTTTTTGTAATTGTTTATTTATGTCCACGTGTAGAAAAGTATACATGTCTGAGGTTAGACAAAGTTATATTTTGGACATAGTAAAGTCTACAGATCTGTATAAATGTTGTGACTTATTCCAAATTCTTAGAAGCAAAACTCATAAAGAGATATTTGAAAATTTCTTATAAAATATAGGAAATACAAAGGCAATCTATGTCCGGCCATAGTCTTGATTTGGAAACTAAAACATAGTCAATAGCACAAAGGTGAGTAGCAAATATGTGTTTACGTGTAATTGCATTTGGCAATAAGCATGATCAAGTCTTATAATGACTGGTGTTCAACTATGGAAGTAGTTATATTATGTTTTGTTGATGATTTTCTGCTTATTAACACTTACAGTTCCTTTTGAGACCACAGCAGAATTTCTCTTAATTGATGATTACAAAAGTTGAAATATAGGTACACAAACAACGGAATAGGCTAATTTCAACATATATATATATATATATATATATATATATATATATATATATATATATATAATGTATGTATATATATGTCGAAAATCAGTGTCGATTCACATGCATCGTAATCAAACTTACTCGACAAATAATGTGTTATGCTGACTTCTCCCTTCCCTTTGCTGCATGTAGGATAAGTGGAAGCAAGAGAAACATAAATACATGAAAGCACATCCCTCATGTGTGGTGCATGTGTATAGACAGATGAGACAAAAAAATACCGAATAGCTATGAATAATGTAGACATGCACAACTCCCTCAACAGCATCATTGTTTCATCCTCATTTGCAGATATATGCTTTGCTATATTGTTGCTATATCTCAGAGTGTAAGGAGATGTCTACGGTTAATCCTTGATCCCGAAGGTACTTAGGGAGATGGTGACATTTATGGTGTAGATATGATCTATGGGATCAAATCAGTGGTAGGTATGTAAGATACAACACGAATGTTGAAGGATCAAAGTGAACAAAACAGAACACCAGATTTGTATTCGTAATCGAGATTGAGAAAACGATAAATCCGTAATCCAACCCATAGAATGCTCATATGTGCCACCGTGGTCGGAAAAATGAGATTAGGGTGAGATGTTGATGCTACAATAGAGGAGGAAGGTTAGGTTTGGAGATTCAGTAGAAACAAGAGAAATGGGGATTATGGATTGCGAGAAGCAATAGGATTTTATAAATACTACGTCAAAGAGGATGAAAGACGGCCACAAGGAGGTGTAGTATGATGAATCTCAGATTCATCATTCTAAAAGTGACTAATTAATCTTAAATCCCAAAATTCATTGGCATTTTGATGAATCTATGATTCTCATTCTTTATTCTTTTATTTTATCTCTTGCTTGGATCCAAAGTCATTATGTACACAAACCACTCGACCATAAAGTATCTTTAAGACAAGAAGGATGCCAAACCACGATTAATCAGATGGATCCTTCTACTCCATGAATTCAATCTTGAAATTCACGATAAACCTGGAGTGAAAAATATGGTGTCCGATCACTTGTCAAGATTGTCAGAGCCAGACACTCCTGAGCAGAGCCTATTACCCATAACAGAGACTTTTCCAGATGAAACCATCCTATCAGTCATTGCGCTCTCCTAGTTCGCCAATATTGTGAACTACCTTGTATCCAAGAAAAATCCACAAGATTGGACTAAGATTAAAAGAGACAAGTTCTTGTCAGACATCCATTTCTACCAATGGGAGGATCCATACCTCTTTCAAGAGGGGGCTGACTGCATCTGGAGAAGATGCATTCCGCAGGAGGAAGTCCACAGTGTCCTCGAGCATTGCCATTCCCAAGAATCAGGAGGACATCACTTTGGCAAAAGAACAACAATGAAAGTTTTACAGTGTGGTCTTTGGTGGTCGACTCTATTTAAAGACACAGAAGACTTTGTCAAGCATTATACTGATTATTAGAGATTGGGTATTACTATTGGAATGAGAGATACAATGTCTCTAAAGTGCATTCAGATTTCAGATGTTTTTTACGCATGGTGAATTGACTCCTTGGGCCCGTTCCCTAACAGACAGGGATTTGAGTATATTCTGCTCGTTGTCGAGTATGTAAGCCACTAAGTGGAGGTTATGTCAGCCGGAGCTGCTGACACTCGTACCATCTGCCAGTTCCTAAAGGATCACATCATTCCAAGGTTTGGGACCCCTAAAATTTTGATATCTGATGGGGGTAACCACTTCGTCAATAGAGAGGTGAAGAGGCTGACATAGGATTTCTGCATGGAATATCGTGTCACCTCTCCATACCACCCATAATCCAATGGCCTGGTCGAATGTTCAAACATGGAGATAAAGAAAATTTTGCAAAAACTCGTATGCTCCGACAGGAAGAATTGGTCACAGTTGCTAGACTCGGTACTTTGGGCATATCAGACCGCGTACAAGTCATTGTAAGGAATGTCTCCCTACCGCATAATATACGCCAAGCCATGCCACTTGCCCATGGAACTTATTCATAAATCATTATGGGCAATAAACATCTGCAATCTTGATTCCAAGAAGGGAGGATAAAATAGAAAGTTGGATATGAATCAACTCCTTGAATTCCGTGAATATGCATATGACAACAGCCTAATGTACAAAAAAAGGTCAAAAAGTGGCATGACAACCACATCTATCGCAAGACCTTCGAGCAAGGATAGAAAGTTTGGTTGTTTGATGTAAAGCTCAAACTATTTTCACGGAAGTTGAAAAGCAAATGGACAGGGCCGTTTGTAGTGAAACAGGTGCATGACAATGGAAGCATCGTCATATCCGGTCTATCAGCTGACGCACAACCATTTGTGATCAACGGACAATTACTGAAGCCTTATCTCGAGCATGATATATTTTTGTCTGTGGTCGATTAAATTCAGGTGGTCCACGATGAAGAACTCACATCCACAACTTCCATTCAAGCAGACGAGGCCAGCAAAAACATTTTTGAATAGTCAATCATTTTCTTCTTTTCTTCTTTTCTTCTTTTCATTTCCTATTATTTGATTCTTCTGAAAAGTCGCATTCATCCCACACATCACTGCTATAATTAGGATATACTTCATCCTAAGTATAGGGGGGATGAATACATTGGGGTGCTCATTCTTTGATCCCTCGCCTATCTCTTCAACTTTTGACATTCTTTCTATACTTGGGATATTTTACCCTAAGTATAGGGGGAGACTAGTCGAGCCATCGAGTTATTTATTTATTCATTTCCCATCCTCGATCATGCCTGCATTGGTAGACATACTGCTATACTTATGATTAATTGATCCTAAGTATAGGGGAAGGTCGACTTCTGATTCTTTAATCGTTGTAGTATAGACTTAGTATGAGTCATGTCTTCCTTCCTCTTCGGTCTATGAGGACATAGCTCAAGTTAAGTATAGGAGGTCAATGTATACTTTGTATATATTTTAGCCATAACTCGTACTTTTGTATTCTCAACAAATAAGGCTGAAACACTTTCTAAATATACAGATTCATCAAATTATTTAATAAAAATGATGTTTACTATTCCTCAAAATTTTAGTACATATTGATTAATAAATCATGGAAAATACTTTTGCAAAATATTTGAAAAATAGTTTGAAAATCCTTGTGAAAATTATTTTGGGAATTGTTTGAAAATATTTTGTAAAATATTTCCTACCTTTGTAAAAATATTGTGTTTGAAAAACTTCTTCTATCTCCATGAAATAAAAAGGTTTGAAAAATGATTTGCAAATGTTTGGAAAATATTTGCAAAATTATTTTGAAAAATCTATTGATACTATTTGAAAAACCTTTGCAAAATGTTTTCCAAATGTGTGTAAATGTTTGTAAAAATTATTTTGGACTATAGTTTTCCAATTTTTTTTATAAACTCATTTTATAATTAGCTTGAGGAATACATACATCACTCTAAAATTCTACATTAAAATTGCATATATGATGAATACTCATTCATCACTCTTTATTCTTATATTTTAGCTACAAAAACCTTTGCAAATGCATGTATATATGTGTGTAAATACAAATAATTATCAAAAGACATGCATTATATAAAGTTTAATAATTAGCATGTTTTTGTGCAGAAATAAAAGAATAAAGAGACAAAAGAAAAAGAGGGAGATATTTAGAATAAATATTGAGCAATCTAATCCCAAAGGAGGGCTCAGCATGGGCCTGACCGCATGAAAGCCAAAGTAGAGAGACATAGGGAGCTCATGTGTGTAAATATACCTGTAAATATAATAAAAATATTTTCCTCCAAAAATAGAATAAAATAGGCTGGTATATATTTGTAAATATTTTTAAATACAAAATCAAAATAAAAATAGAAAAATTACAAAGAAAATAAAAATGACCTTACTTGTACATATTCACCATGTACATACACCTGCACCTATATTTATTTTACCTTGTAAATAAATAAATTAAAATCCCTAAAAATTTGTATATATTCTATCTTTTATGTTGTGAATAAATAAAATAAAAACCATAAAAACAAAAATTAAATAAAAAGAACAAAATTAAAAATCAAAAAGAACATTGTACATATACCATGTATATAGATATATATATATATATATCCATTTATTTAACCCTTGTATATAAACAATAAAAACAAAATAAAAATACCCTTTTATTCCTAATTTTATGCTATAAATAAATAAAATATAAAATGGGAATAAAAATGTACAAAAATAATTAATTAAAAATAAAAAATAAAAAATCCTTATTGTATATATACCTATATATAGCACTAGAATGTAAATACCTTATTTTTATTTCGAAAAATTAATTAAAAATCACAAAAAATAGAAAAAAAAATTAAAACAAACATTTTTCATGTTTTAAGTTTTTCATAATTCGGCCATTTTCTATTTTTAAATCATTTTTTAAAAAACATTTCCACGTGGCCTGCTCTGATTGGTCCACGGGGATCGTTGACCCCCGGTCAACTCTCCCCCGCGGACCAAACCCCCGCAGATCCTGCGCCCGAACCCGACTTCTCCGATTTCTCGCCGCTCGATCCGCCTACCAAACCCGTAAACCCCGGGCTCTATCTCTTCCTCGTACATCCGCGATCCTCGCCCGGTTGTTCGCATTGGGATCCGCGCCTCGCCGTGCCCTGCCCGACCTGATTTAGCCGGACCCTTTGCCGTATAAAGTCCCAGTTCCGCCTCCGATTTCACGCATCTTTGGCTCATTCATTTTCCACCCAAGGACCTCCATCGCCTCCGCGAGAGTGACAGCTCGCTCCAGGAAGTGTTGCAGCGAGGAGGGGACGAGTCGACCATCGATCCGGTGACGTTGCGCCGCCGTGCGCCGCCTGGAGGTGACACTCGAGCCTCGGACACCGACGGTCCTCGAGGCAAGGACCTGGAGCATCCCCTGCTCCTCCACAGTCGACAGCATCCAGTAGATAGCCCCTTCCTTTTATCTATTTCCCGAATTTTTAGTTTCCCCCAAATCGCTCCGTCGTCGTTCATCGTCGATTCCGACCACCATAGCTATCCGTTCGATCATCGGAGTCGACCCACCTTCCCGCCTTTCCTCCGCGCACCTTCTCCACCCCTTCGTCCAACCCATCTCGCACAGGAGCTGAGATTGGGGTTCCTCCGCCGTCGCCTCGTCGGAACCCCTCCGCCCTGACGCACAGATCACCTTCACCACTCCTAACCGGGTCGAGGCAATTTGCACTCGACCCAGGAGCTCGTTGCCTTGCTTTTCAGGTACAACCGAGCCCATATGAGGGCTCAGTCCATTCGAGCAGCAGCTTCTCCTCCGCCAATGCCGTCGGAGCTCTCCAGAGCTCCTCGCCACCATCGGAGGGGACCATTCGACGCGGGAGGCCAAGGCGTAGCATCTCCGATATTCAGCGGCCTCCGAGGAGCTCCCCCGTACGCACACGAGCCCGGCGAACTTCGCCGGAGCCCAGTTCATCGAGGACCTTCCCCCGCCGTTCGATTGACCTCCAGCTCCAGTTCAGATCTCAGACGTCCATTTGAGGAGCTACCCGCACCGTCAGATCCTTGGAGGAGTGATCGCGACCGTTGACTCAACAAGGATTTAGCCACAACGCACCAGCACCGTCAGATCAACCACGTGGTGAGCCCGCAGCTGTCGATCTGACCCGAGGGCCCTTCGTTGAGGCGCCACCGCCCCTAACCGTTGGATCTCCACGTGGCGCCCATCCGACCCTCGACTTAATAAAGGGTAAATTACTTCTTAGTCCTTTAGTTTCTTTGTCGTTATGCTTTAGTCCTGTAAATATTTTAGCACGTTTATTGTAGTTGGGTAATTTGCATTGTGGACCTTTCCTTTTATCGTATTTGCATTTATACCCCTGTAACCAGTGGTACACGTGCTTCGACACTTGATTTTGTGGGATAATTGCATGTATGGGCTTTATGTTTCAGGATGTTAATGAATGAATTTATTTTTCAATATTTGCAGAAATACCCCTGTGAATGTTTTTAATTGCGCATGTGCTTGATATAGTGGGTTATTTATATTGAAGCCCCTGGACTTTTAGTACGTGTTACTAAATAGTCCAGGAACTTTAATTTTCTTGCAAATAGGTCCCTGAATGCCCCAGGTCACGTGCTTTGCACGTGAGTTCTTGGGAATTTTTCACCGGACCCCCTGGAACTTGTTTTAATTGCATTTAGGTCCCTTTGTACTGTGCCCTTGTGTTTGAATTTAATAAAATAGCAAATCAACTCCAAATTCGATGAAAATTGGACACATGGCTCCTGCTGTGTTGTAAAATTTGCTATAAATTTTGGAGACATTTTTGACACTTTTTGATATTTTTAAAAATTCAAAAACACGCAATTTCCTTACTGTCTAGCTTTAAAAAATCACAAAAAATATTAAAACACCTCTAAAAATTACAAAAAAATATAGTGTTTGTTTTGCCTTGTTTGATTTTCTAACCAATTTTGGTCATTTTTAGATTTACAAAACCTTTAAAAATTACAAAACCCCTAAAAACCCATAAAATCCTAATAATTAAAAGAAAATAAAAAATTAATAATTCCAGTGGCCAAATTTTCCTTGTGTTTTCTTCTCTACAGGAAAATTACCATCAAGCTTTAAGAAGGCCATTTTGCATTTTAATTTGGCCTTTGAAACCTGACTGGACAGTACCTTCTATTTTCAGTCTTGTTTGATTTTTATAAAATTTAATAAAAATCAAAAAATTACCAAAAAATTAACCAAAAACAGTAAAAAATAAAAAAACATAAAAACATTTTTGTTTGAATTTTTGGATGATTTTTGAATAGTTAAATAATTCATCCAAGTTGCTTATGTATTTGTTTTCTTATTTTCTTTATAATTTAAAAATCAAAAAAAAATATTAAAAATATAAAAATCCACCAAAAATACCTTTTTCTATTTCATTTCATTTCTGGACTACTTCGTAGGCCGCAAGGCCATCACGTGCTCCCTAAGTCCGACCCTGATCGCTATACCAGGCTAATCCAATAACCAGGACCGCTATTATTTTTCTCTGATTTTATTCTTCTGTTTGGTGGTCTACACTTAATTTTCTTGATGGAGCCGAGATTCTTATCGATACGGGTCGCAACGACCCGAGTGTGATATTTTACCTGATCCGGATTAGTAGGATTTTGGTTTATCAGAATAGCGCCGTTACCGGGGAGCACGACTTAGTAGTCGGTTTTCGATTTTTCCCGCGGTTTTATTTTCGCGGCTTTTTGTGCATATTTTGCATATATTATTTATTTACATAATTATTTAAATAATTTGGTCTGACCACTTGTGTTTGTTTTCTTGCGAGGACCCGAGGATCGAGGCGGCTTCTTCGGAAGCCGACGCAACCGCGAGAGTCGGAGGCAGCTCTCTTCTCTACAGAGCCGCAGGAGAGTGCGAGGAGCGAGCAGAAGTGTGGGAGCTGTAGAATAGCCGCAGATTAGATTAGATTAGATTAGAATTTATTTCCTGCAATATTTAAACTGTTGTAATAATACAGGGGCCAGAGACAGAGATTCGAACTTTCGGGGTCTGTTTCGCCGAGCACCGGTGTGCTCGGGGGACCCCTTAGCTAGTTCGGTTTTTCGCGGCTTTTTCACGGTTTTATTTCTTTCCTGCCTTTTTCGGTTTCATGCGGATTTTCGAGCCCCTAGCTTTAGGATTTTCTGCTTGATTGTGACGTAATTCATAGGATCCAAACACCCAAATATAACTGCCTATTCCTATAGTGCGGTAATTGGACCTATAATAAAAAATTTAATAAAATGGTCGTGCCATCACCTCCGAGCCTACGCACCGCGAGCCTGCCCCGTTAAGCGCTACTCCTGAACTCGACCTGTCGAGAAGAGGAGGGGTGGGTCTAGACCGGACTCTCTGGATTGGAGGCTCGTGGTCGGCTAGCCGTTCTTTCGAGTAGCACTGTTGTTTAGGGACTCGGTTTTTCCGCCTGCACCATTTAGGTAGTTTTATTCCTGTCTTTCAATTCTGCGCGGATCATCCTGCATGTAGACTGCTGGAGTCAGGTACGCATCTCTTACTCTGCATGCATCATAGATTTTCGCGTATCGACTTTTTTGTCTTCTCCCCCCTGTTTTGGACTTAATAACCAGGAGAACCGAAAAATTCGTTAGGCATTTTTGCTTTTATTGAAAAATACCTAAAAAGAAAAATCATAAAATTGGGACTGCTAAGACTATTGACCCTAAAAGACACCTGACTTAAAAATTTATCTTGGGGAGAGCAACCCCCTCATTGATTGGTTTGATTGTGCGAGAGAGTGATCCCGAATACTAGGTAGAGCCCTCCTATACTCTTCTCGACTGATTACCGACTCTTCTGTGCGGGACAGTCGGTTGGGAAAGTATCGGGTATCCCAACAGGTCACGTAATCACTCTGATATCTTGATTGTTCACCAAAATAAAATTGACAAGATAATTGATTGAGCCTTTACGGTCTTCAGCTCGTGTTGCGTTGGTAAACTGAGGGTTTGTTTGTGATCATAGTTTTTCCAGATCCCATCCGCCTTACTCGCCAGATCACGATGATGGGCAGGAGGTCTCTTAGGCAGCCTCTGGCTGCACCGCTTTTTAGCACTCCAGCCCACTCATCTAGGTCGGTTCGTGGGAGTTCAGACCCGCTCTCCGAACCCGAGTACAATTCCGCCCTGTTCTCCCTCGACCCCCCTTCTTCTGAGACCGAGATATCAGTGCCAGAGGAGAGACAGACAGATGATTTCTCGGCACTTGAGTTCGGATGTTTTGATTTTGCAGAGACTATGGCCGGCAGTTCTGATGACCGCACTGGAGGTCCACGAGGAGATCAGACATTCGTCTTGGACTAGGGTACGATCAACTCCACCCTGATCGCCTCATTAGATTCAGTTCAACAGTAGTTGAGGGACCAAGGAGCATTTATGATAGAGATGAGGCGAGAGCTTGAGCAGATGAGAGCCGACCGCGAGAACCGCGGAGGAGGACCCGACGATGCGGCAGCTGCCGCAGCAGCTGCAGCCGCGGTAGCAGCCGCAGGATTAAGGAGCAGGACCACCGAGACCGATGCGGGAGAACCACAATCCCGGATCGACTTTGACGCACCGTTGGGTGGTGCTACCAGCTATCGTGGGGGACTTCAAGTTCCCCCCGAACACACTTCAGCTCCTACCCCATTTCCATGGGCTGGCTACTGAGGAGCCCCATCTCCACCTGCAGGAGTTTGAGATGATCTGTAGTACTGTCCACGATCGTCAGGTGGACCAGGATACCATACGGATGATTTCCTTCTCCTTCTCCTTAGCAGACAGAGCAACCACCTGGCTGAAGCACTTGGGGAAGTTCGTCTACACCTGGGAGCAGCTCCGCGCCGAGTACTTGCACAAGTACTATCCACTCGGGCGGACGAACGCCGCTAGAGCCCTGATCAGCAACTTCTCCATGCTCCCCAACGAGCAGTTCCACGAGGCATGGGAGAGGTTCAGAGAGCTGACTGACAGATGCCCGCACCACGACATCTCCAAGCCGAACCTTATTCAGAGCTTTTTCAGTGGGCTGACACCAGAGCTTCAGGGCTTGGTGAACGCTTCTTGTGGCGGGTCTTACTTCGCCAAGGATCACGACCAGGTCTGGGCCATCTACGAGGAGACTGCAGCAGCCACAGACCGTGCAGTACCAGAGGATAGCACGGGTCGATGCCGGTCCATCCAGTTCGTCCGCGGTAGCCGCAGCATAGGCCGAGTCCACTGCCGTAGACATGGGGATCATCAGCGAGAAGCTGGACCGGATGGAGATTATTGAGAAGAAGCAGTGCCAGGGCATCACGCAGATGGAGCAGATGGCACAGACTCTGAGTGACCTGAAGACACAGCTCATGTGTCTCCAGGAGGCACAGACGGCTTCCCAGCCCCGTCTTCAGGCACGAGGCGATCCGAGTAGCTCCGGCAGCCAGTCCCAGCGCTCCAGCTCCCACCAGCAGCCTAGACAGGTTCACCTTGTACAGGCAGAGCCGTACCAGCAGCCGCAGCCCACCTACCAATCACCACTGTCTCCAAACATGCAGATGGTGGTATACGAGCCGGATCAGCCTCTGGCAGTGCTCCCGCCACCCCAATACGACACAGAGCCGTTGATGGATGTCAACGGGATTTGGTATGACCGCCCCCAGCTCGGTATCCGATGAGACCATCCCGGATTCCGTTGGGGGACCGGAGGTGCCCAGCCCCAGCAGCAGCCATCAGGACAAGGTGATCAGTATGGCCATCAGAGAGATCACCAGCAGCAGCATCCCCCGATGTATCCACCACAGCAACAGTCACAGTATGGTCCTCGTCCCCATCAGCAGGGACAATCTTGGAGGCGTGATCAGCCTCACCAGCTGCAACATCAGCCACACACTTACCCCTCTCAGCCACAGCAGCAGTTCCAGCAGCCTCACTACTAGAGAGGCTACCCGTCGGGTTCCCATGAGAATCCTGTCTTGGATGATATAGCCCGCATTCTCACAGATCAGCATGCTACTTTTCGACGAGAGATGGACGAGTTCCGCCAGGAGATGCGGGACATCGTGAGAGGGAAGGTCGCCATCCCTGCCCAGATTGAGCCGAACCCCAACAATCAGAAGAGGAAATCTGAGCAGGTAGTTTGTACTGAGTATGCCACTCCTAGTGATACTTTTGGTGATATGTCTGCATATCTTTTTGATACTGACTTTGTCACACTTAGGAGCTGTAGGATGCCAGCAGGCGGTGCCTCGTCTCAGCTACACCACGAGGACACTTCCAGAGCGCCAGACGAGGAGGAGAGCGGTACTGAGGCCGCTAGAGATGATGACGGTGGTTCTGACGCCACCACGAATGCTGATCACACCGGCGGTACTAAGGCTTCCAGTCTTCCAGCCGATGGTGGTGCTGATGCCACCAAGTCTTCTGAGATTCCTGTTGTTTTTCCTACTTCTGATGTATCTCGGAACATTTCTGTGAATAAAGGAAAGGGTTTATTTTCTTCTGGTCCCACTGTGGTGCATGATGTATGTGTGGATCCGGTCATCGAACCATCTAGACCCTTTCCTAGTCCTTTATCTGAGAAGGACCCTGTGATCCCCTTCCCTAGAGCCCTTCAGATGGGGAAGGGGAAGAAAAAAGAAAATCCCAAAAAAAGGCAGCAGGAAGAGTTCAGCCAGCAGATGATAGATCGGTTTGACATTCAGCTGACTCTTCAGGAGGCTTTGCAGCACATCCCCCTTCTTCAGCGTTCCCTTAGAGACAAGACTACAGTCAGGAGGAAGAGGAGGAACCACCACTCAGAGATCCATGTGCTGACGAAAGCCACTTGTTTCGCGATCCAGAACCGTCTGCCGGCCAAGAGGCCAGTTTCAGGAGCCCCTTATGTCAGATGCCATATCAGCGAGCAGAGGTTCGACCGTACTCTATTAGACAGCGGATCGTCGATCAACCTACTTTCGACAGCCCTTCTCGACCGCTTTGAGTTGGGCACTCTACGACAGAGCAGGACAGTCCTTCAGTTTGCGGATAGATCTGTCAAGAGGCCGAAGGGGTTGTTTAGAGACGTTGTCGTCACGATTCAGGGTCTGCAATTCCCCGTGGACTTCGTAGTGTTGGACATGGAGATCCCTGAGTCAGTGATCGATACCCCCATCATTCTAGGTCGCCCGTTCTTGGCCACAGCCAAGGCAGTGACCGACCATGATAGCGGGAAGGTATACTTTCGCGTCGAGGGCGAAAGTGTACAAATAGAGACGGTCGAGGACAGCAGAGCCAGAGACAGATCATGCTCAGAGACCACCTCAGACACAGAGCAGATGACAGATGCCGAGCTAGACATCCACCAGGACTGCGACTTTGTGATTACAGACGAAGAGGCGGTTTGGGCAGATCCCGACGCACAGGCCATCCTCTCACTTTCAGATTCCGCTGATGCAGAGACGACAACAGAGGAGAGCTTGGAGAGCGTATTCATGGTCCAGGATACTTTAAAGGTAGCAGAGCCGGTTCCCGACCGTGAGACAGGTTCTTGTGATGATGGTGGTGATGATGCCACCTTGGATGACACAGATCCCTCGAAGTCAGAGTCTGATTGGGCAGATTGTGATGATTATATGCCAGACCTGATTTCCACTGAGCCTGCAGATAGAGAGGAGGTAGATGCCGAGCAGAGCAGAGACAGTTCAGTTGAGCCGCCTTCTCCAGATCCAGTTTGTGAGAGAGAGTTCTCATTCTCCCGGGCAGATTTGACAGCATATATGCGGCTTCTTTCGAAAGTAGATTTGCCAGCACCAGTTTGTCTAGAGCTGAAGCCACTTCCTGCGTCGTTGAAGTATAGGTTCCTTGCGGGTAAGAATGAGATGTACCCAGTCTTTATCTCAGCTGATTTGACTGTAGATCAGGAATCCCGTTTGATGGGGGTTCTTGAAAAGAACTGCAAGGTGATAGGATGGAGCGTAGCAGATCTCCAGGGGATCAGTCCAGCTCTGTGCTCTCACCACATCTATCTCGAGGATGAGGTAAAGCCGTCACGTGAGTTCCAGCGGCGGCTGAACCCGAATCTGAGAGAGGTTGTCATGAAGGAAATTTCGAAGTGGTGGAGCACCGATTTTATCTATCCCATCTCCGACTCCAAGTGGGTCAGTCCCTTACATGTGGTGCCCAAGAAGACGGGCATCACTACAATGGTTACGGAGTCCGGAGAGGATATCGCTACACGAGTACCCACTTCTTGGAGGGTCTGCGTTGACTACAGGAGACTCAATCATGCCACCAAGAAGGATCATTTCCCCCTGCCCTTTATTGATCAGATCATTGAGAGACTGGCGGGGAAGAGCCACTACTATTTTTTGGATGGGTACTCGGGCTACAACCAGGTGGCCATCGCTCCCGAGGACCAGGACAAGACTACCTTTACATGTCCCTTCGGCACATACGCCTTCTGACGCATGCCATTTGGGCTATGCAATGCCCCTGCGACTTTTCAGAGATGCATGCTGTCGATCTTTTCGGACATGGTAGGGGAGTGCTTGGAGGTCTTCATGGATGATTTTTCGGTTTACGATGACGTATTCAACTCCTGTCTTGACTGCCTAGACCGAGTACTTCAGCGATGTATAGAGATTCGCTTGGTTCTATCTTGGGAGAAGAGTCACTTCATGGTGACTCAGGGGACGTTGCTTGGCCATATCATCTCCAACAGGGGCATGGAGGTTGATCCGGTCAAGGTTGAGGTCATTATAAAACTCACACCGCCGTCCAATCTGTGGTAGTTACGGTCATTCCTAGGGCACGTCGGTTTCTACCGACGATTCATTTTTGATTTCAGTAAGATTGCCCGGCTGTTGACTGACCTGCTGACAAAAGACACCGAGTTCCTTATCGATGACAAGTGTCTTTCGTCCTTCGAGACTCTCAAGAAATGTGTTGTTGAGGCTCCTGTTCTCCAGCCGCCTGATTGGTCTCTCCCATTTGAGATCATGACAGATTCCTTCGATTTTGCCGTAGGGGCTGTGCTGGGACAGAGGAGGGATGGAGTCCCATTTGCTATCCACTACGCTAGCTGTACATTGGATTCCGCGCAGCGGAATTACACAGTCACAGAGAAGGAGATGCTAGCCGTAGTCTTCGCCCTAGATAAGTTCAGATCGTACATTATTGGATTTAGAGTGACCTTGTATACTGATCATACCGCCATCAGGTACCTCATGGCAAAGAACGATGCCAAGGCTAGATTGACTAGATGGATCCTTCTACTCCAGGAGTTCGACATTGAGATCAAGGATAAGCTTGGAGTCAAGAATGTGGTGGCGGATCATCTCTCCCAATTAGAGCATCTTGAGGATTCTGACTTGATTTACCCAATTTGTGAGACCTTCCCAGATGAGGCGATCCTTACTATCGCCTCTCTCCCATGGTATGCCGTTTTTTGAACTTTCTTGTTGCCAAGAAAGTCCGACAAGATTGGCCCAGGCAGAGACTTGAGACCTTCCTCGCGAAGGCCACATCCTACCATTGGGAGGATCCCATCCTTCACCATGATGGAGGGGATAGCATCTGGCGTAGGTGCATTCATCAGGAGGAGCACCATAGCGTCCTCACTTACTGCCACAAGCTTGAGGCAGGAGGACATCACTCTGGGAGGAGAACTGATGAATACCCATTCATCACTCTTTATTCTTCTATTTTAGCTACAAAAAAACCTTTGCAAATACATGTAGATATGTGTAAATACAAATAAATACCAAAAGCATGCATTGTGTAAAAACCTATAATTAGCATGTTTTTGTGCACAAAATAAAAGAATAAAGAGCAAAAAGAAAAAGAGGGAAATATTTAGAATAAATATTGAGCAACCTAACCCAAGGGAGGGCTCAGCATGGGCCTGACCGCATAAAAGCCAAGTAGAGGGAGATAGGGGCTCACATATGTATATATTTGTAAATAAATAAAACTTTATATTTTCCTCACCCAAAAAGATGTTTGTCCATATTGTGTGTATATTTAGAAGCTATTAAAAACAAAATAAAAAGATAAAAATCAAAAATTCAAAAAGACCCTTCTTTCACCATGTGTACAAACCATCAACTTGTATTTATTTAACCTTGTAAATAAATTCAATTATTTTCTAAACTTTTTGTAAATATTCTATGTTACATATTGTAAATATATAAAATATCAAGAAACAAAACAAAAATCAAATAAAAATTACAAAATTGAAAATACAAAAATACATTGTATAAATACCATGTATATAAATGTATTCAACCATTTATTTCACCCTTGTATATAAGTGATAAAAATAAAATAAAAATATTCTTTTATTCCTCATTTTATCTTGTAAATAAATAAAATATAAAATGAGCATAAAAATTCATAAAAATAACAAATAAAAAATCAAAAATAAAAATCCATATAGTGTACATATACCTATATATATAGCTACCCTATTTTTATTCCCAAAAATTAATTAAAAATCACCAAAAAATAGAAAAAAATAAAAGAAAAATATTTCATGTTTTGAGTTTTCTTTAATTCGGCCTATTTCTACCCTAAAATAAATAAATAAAATTCGGGCACACGTGGCCGCTCCTGATTGGGCCACGGGGGAATGTTGACCCCGGTCAACTCCCCCGCGACCTCCTTCCTATTCTGGACGTCGCGCGCCGCGCCTCCTTCGCCGATTTTCCCACGCGCATCCAGGCTGTCTCCCACGCATCCCCCGCGCCCAGATTCTTCGCCGATCATCCCTCTCCCTCGCCGGATCCTTCGCCATCAAATCCACGCTTTCCATCGCCGTCCACCCTCAACCCTAGACGCCCCTGTCACTCTATATATTCTTCCCCTCCGCCGCCTCCGCGCCGCATCTTTGGTCCATCTCCTTCTTCCCCGTGACCTCCATCGGCACCGCAAGAGTGACAGCAAGCTTTGCCCTTGTTGCAGTGAGGCGAGGAGGCGATACCATCGATCCGGCGTAACTTCGCCGTCCTTGCTCCGCCGCCGGTGTTGAGCATCGAGCTTCAGGCCTTGACGCCCTTCGAAGCTACGACCCGGAGTTAGCCACGCTCCAGCACAGTCTACTGCAGCCATCAGGTAACCGATTCGACCTTCCATTTAGCGTAATTTAGGATTTCGCCCAATTCACATCTCCGACGTACATCTCCGATTCCGGCCACCTCGCGTAACCTCTCGATCATCCGACCCGACCATCACCTTCACCGTGTCCCCACGCACCTTCTACGCCCGTTCATTCAACCCAGATCGCACAGGATCTGGGAGTCGAGCTCCACCGCCGTCGCCTCGCCGGAGCTCTTCCGCCCCACTGCACCGTTCACCTTCACGCCACCTAACCGGGTCGAGGCACTTTGCCCTCGACCCGCGAAGCTTCTTGACCACTTTGCAGGTCCAAAGGGAGGCGTCTGAGGCCTCCCAACTTCGAGCCAGGAGCTTCTTCTCCGCCGACCTCGCCGGAGCCTTCCAAGGCTCGGCCGGGGCATTGGAGACCCGTAGCAGCTGCGCATCCTCACGCCGGATCTTCTCCGACCTTCAGGCGCAGCAGAGGAGGGCGAATACACCCTCACGAGGCCGGCGAAGTTCGCCGGCCATCAGTTCTTCGAGGACCCTCCATCGCCGTCCGATCGTCCTCACCGCTCCAGTTCTAATCCTAGCCGTTCATCTGTGGAGGAGCAGCGACCGTTGATCCATTTGAGGAGCGCATCGGAACCGTCCGTAGCAGAGGAGAGAGGCCCGGAGCCCAGCACCGCTCGATCGTCCACGTGCCTCTCCCTTGACCGTTGATCAAGCCGAAGGAAGAAGAGAGGAGTAGCGCCCGCCCATCCAGCCGTCAGATCATACACGTGGCGCCCATCCAACGCTTTATTAATAAAGGGGTAAATATCGTAGGCCCCCCTCTGTTTGTTTTATTTTCTTTTTAGTCCTGTAACTGTCAAGTCAAGTTGTTTATTTTCTGGGTTATTTGCATCAAGGACCTCGCGCTTTATTTTAATTGCACTTATACCCCTGCCAGTAGAGACCCACGTGCTTCGTCACGTGTTTTGTTGGGATTTTTGCATCTTTAGCCCTGTAGTTCTGGAATGTTATTCATTGAATGAAAAGTTTTGTTTATTTGCATATATGCCCCTGTGAGCATTGTTTTTGCACATGTGCGAATTATTTTGGGTAAATTGCATATAAGCCCCTGGACTTTTGGTACTTGTTACCAATAAGCCCTCGGAACTTATTTTTATTACATTTAGGTCCTTGAGTGCCCCAGGCACGTGCTTGGCACGTGACTTCTTGGGTATTTTGCACCAGGACCCCAGAACTTTTGGGTATTTGCACTTAGGTCCCTGTGCACAGTGCCCCACCTTTATTTTTGAATAAAATATCAAACGACCTCCAAATCCAATGAAATTTTGACACATGGCTCCTGCCATGGTGTAGGAATTTCTATGATTTTTGGGGACATTTTTGATTTCATTTATTATTTTTAAAAATTCAAAAACCCATATTTTTGCTACTGTTTGACTTTAAAAATACCAAAAAAATATAAAAACTCCACCAAAAATTCTAAAAAAATTAGGTAATGTTTCTTGCTTGTTGATTGATTTTCTAGCCAATTTTGGCTATTGTTCATCACTTAAAAACCCTAAAAATTGAAAAACCCCTAAAAACTCATAAAAATTACAGTAAATAAATTAAAAATCCAAAAACAATAATTAGGGTGCCTAAATTTTCCTTATTCTTTCTAGAATACAAGAAAATTACCTTCAGAGCTTTTTGAGATCCAAAATTATTTTATTTTTGGATCTTAAGCCTTGCTGGACAGTACCCTCTATTCTTTGCATTGTTTGATTTTTAATAAATAATTTCCCCATTAGATAAATTCCAAAAATTCACCAAATACAGTAAAAAACTCAAAAAACCTAAAAACCATTTTTGTGGAATTTTTGCATCATTTTTGTGTGTTGTATAAATTGTTGAAGTTGCCTTGTATTTATTTTCTCTCACTTTCTCATCATTTAAAAAATTCTAAAAAAATACGAAAACAAATAAAAACCATAAAAAAGACTTCCTTGGATTTCTGACTACATCGTAGGCCGCAAGGCCAATCTGTGCTCCTTGTGTTCGACCCTGGGAGCTATACCAGGTTAATCCTATAGCTAGATCGCTCTATTGTGTGCTTGCTTGTTTTTATCTTATTTGAGTGATTGATTTTCTTGATTGACTCAGCCCGAGTGATTGAGGTCGCAACGACCTATTTATTTTACACCTTTACCTCTGTCGTTCGGGTTTTGTGTCATCAAGAACGGCACAGAAAGTGCTCCAATCCGGCCTATGGTGGCCTACTCTCTTCAAGGACTGATGAGTTCGTGAAAAGGTGTACTGACTGTCAGAGGATGGGCACTTGTGGACAGCGTGATATGATGCCGATGCAGCCCATTCACTTCTGTGAGGTTTTTGACGCATGGGGCATTGATTTCATGAGTCCATTCCCTAAGAGTCAGGGATTTGAATACATTCTGTTAGCCGTTGATTATGTGAGTCGTTGGGTTGAGGTCATCCCCGCCCGAACCGCTGATGCCAGGACAGTTTGCAGATTTTTGAGGAAGCACATCATCATGCGGTTCGGGGTACCTCGAGTATTGATTTCAGATGGGGTTCTCATTTCATCAACGACCAGGTTAAGGCCCTTGCTAGCGAGTTCGGCATAGACCATCGAGTTGCCACTCCATACCATCTACAGACAATGGTCTAGCCGAAGTGTCGAACCGGGAGATCAAGACTATTTTGCAGAAAGTCGTCCGCCCTGACCGAAAAGATTGGTCACAGCTTTTGGACTCGGTCTTGTGGGCATATCGGACGTTTTTCAAGAATCCTTTGGGTACATCTCCCTTTCGCCTCGTTTATGGCAAGCCGTGCCATTTACCTGTTGAGTTAAGGCACAAGTCACTTTGGGCAGTCACGGATATTCTTTTGGATCCAGCTGGTGTAGGAGACCAGAGGAGGGCAGAGTTAGCAGCCCTGGAGGAGCTTCGTGATACCGCCTTCTCAAACAGCCTATAGTACAAGGAGAGAGTGAAGGAGTGGCATGATTCTCATATCAGCCACAAGCATTTTGAGCCTGGACAGAGAGTATGGCTGTTTGATGCTAGGCTTCGTCTATTTCCAGGGAAGCTACAAAGCAAATGGAAGGGACCTTATCTTGTGAAAAAGGTACACGACAACGGGTGCATTGATATATCTGAGTTGTCTTCTGAGAGTACCTTTCGAGTGAATGGCCAGCGGCTCAAGCCATTTCTAAATCATGAGCCGCGGGTCGTTGATGTTGCCCCTATTCATTTTGCGTGAGATGTGGTCTCTTGACTCACACCTATTGTATCTCACGCCTGATTATCACTGTTCTTCCGACCTGTATAGATCCAGTTGTCCATATCACTCTATTCTTTAGTTCCACATCCCTTTTCTCATCTTATGATTATGCTATACTTAGGGTGTACTTTACCCTAAGTATAGGGAGGATGTAGGACCTTTGGGTATTCTCTTCATTCTTTCTACCCCTGTTTTGCTGCCTATACTTAGGGATATTTCACCCTAAGTATGGGGGGGGGGGGCAGACTCTGTACATCCTTCACTCGGATTTCCCGTCATGTACAGCTTGCTATACTTAGGATTACTTGATCCTAAGTATAGGGGGAAACCACCGAGTTCTCCTCATTCTATTCTTTCATCCATCTATGTATCTAGCCATTCCTTTTCACTTCCCTATACGAAGCACGAGTTATGTCTTCTTCATCGCTCTTGATCACTCTGCGGACATCGTTCGAGCTAAGTATAGGGGGTGTGTATATATTTTATATATACTTTAGCCATAACTCTTACTTTGTGTGAGTGTGTGAATAAATAAAAATGGCTAAAAACCCATAAAATTTTTCTCTCTTGTATATAAAATTCATTTTGCACATACCTTTGTATCTATACCAATTATTTTTGTAAAAACGATTGTAAAATGATTTGTGTAAAGGATTTGTAAATATGTTCATAACAAAAATTATGTATATAGTACAAAATTTTTCCAAAATGTTTTGAAAACAAAAAGTTTGCAAAGACCTTGTGTAAATGTTTGTAAATATTTTGTAAAACTTGCATTCATGCATACATTCATGGTTTCAAAACATTTTTTTTTAAAAAATTTGCACGATTGTAAATATTGTAAATAGCATCTTTGTAAATACTTGTATAGTTTTTCCTGGATCATAGTTGACATTTAAACTAGCCTGGAATTAAATTGGGAAATGGAGCTTGATTAATATCTTAATCCACCTAATTCTAAGAGGAACCTTATAGGGCTTAGGGTTAAGGCTTTTCTGGTCCATTGGGACTTAATTCTTTGAGTCCACTAGGCTATGAGCATATGTCATCTTGATGAGCCTAAGTAGAGCACTTAACAACGCACTCATGACTCTTAGAGACAATGGCTTGACTTGCACCAGCACTTTACACATAGCTCTCCACGGATGAGGTGGTGAGGAGGCAATTTCCTTTGGCTTGGTGTAGCATATGAGGGTAGTACTTCTAGGAGGAACCTCTCTTCTTCTTCTAGTGAAGGAAGTGCGCCTCAACTTGGTCTAGTGGTGATGAAGGCTAAAGACAGAAGCTGTGGGTTGCAATAAAGCTTCAAAAGAGGGATAGTCTACTGGCTCAAGAGGAAAAACTCCTTGTATATATGATGCACCATGTAGATATGTTGTACAGTTGCACATGAGAAAAAAATGTGCAAAAAGAAAAAGAACTCCGAAAAAGTGTTGGGTCGGATTGAAAATTTAATAACCCCACCAGAGTGTATATAGTCAAATAAAGAAAAGCTTATGGTATCCATGTTACATCTCATGAAGCTTGCAGCGGGAGACTTAGCTACACTGGTTGGGCTCCCAGGGATACGTGGCTACACTGGCCATGATCCATTCTTCATCTTCTTCCCCCTCTTCTTGAGCCGGTTGCACTTGAACTTAGAAGGGAATACCCCGCTTCTCGAGGAAAGAGTTGCTAGACCGAGGCATTAGAGTTACCAGGTTGGGGGAGGTTGTTTCTTTGTTACTTCTGAGGTGGGGAGCTACATATCACTTACACTGCATGGAAAGATTCATGGTCATTAGAGTTTGTGAATGTAGACTTGTTCTGATCTGGTTTATTGAGGAGTCTTGTCCATAGATTGGTGGAACTTAGAGGCTATTGAGTTTTAAGATTAAGTCCAAATAAGGTTCCGACACTTTAATAATCCAAAGATCTGATCGAGCTCCATATTTCAATTTAATGAAGGAGAGTTTAATAATCAGACTTAATCCATGTATATTCTCCTCTTTTTCTTTTTCTTTCTCTCTTTTTCACTTCTTTTTCAAATAAGTGTTTGCTAAGGGACTAGCAAAGTTTAGGGGGGTGATGAATACTCATTCATCACTCTTTATTCTTATATTTTAGCTACAAAAACCTTTGCAAATGCATGTATATGTGTGTAAATACAAATAATTAGCAAAAGACATGCATTATATAAAGTTTAATAATTAGCATGTTTTTGTGCAAAAATAAAAGAATAAAGAGACAAAAGAAAAAGAGGGAGATATTTAGAATAAATAATGAACAACCTAATCCCAAGGGAGGGCTCAGCATGGGCCTGACCGAATGAAAGCCAAAGTAGAGAGAGATAGGGAGCTCATGTGTGTAAATATATCTGTAAATATAATAAAAATAATTTCCTCCAAAAATAGAATAAAATAGGCTGGTATATATTTGTAAATATTTGTAAATACAAAATCAAAATAAAAATAGGAAAATTACAAAGAAAATAAAAATGACCTTACTTGTACATATTCACCATGTACATACACCTACACCTATATTTATTTTACCTTGTAAATAAATAAATTAAAATCTCTAAAAATTTGTATATATTCTATCTTTTATGTTGTGAATAAATAAAATAAAAACCATAAAAACAAAAATTAAATAAAAAGAACAAAATTAAAAATAAAAAAGAACATTGTACATATACCATGTATATAGATGTATATATCTATTTATTTAACCCTTGTATATAAATAATAAAAATAAAATAAAAATACCCTTTTATTCCTAATTTTATGCTATAAATAAATAAAATATAAAATGGGAATAAAAATGTACAAAAATAATTAATTAAAAATCAAAAAAATTAAAAATCCTTAATATATATATACTATATATAGCACTAGAATGTAAATACCTTATTTTTATTTCGAAAAATTAATTAAAAATCACAAAAAATAGAAAAATCAAAACAAATATTTTTCATGTTTTAAGTTTTTCATAATTCGGCCATTTTCTATTTTTAAATCATTTTTTAAAAATATTTCCACGTGGCCTGCTCTGATTGGTCCACGGGGATTGTTGACCCCCGGTCAACTCTCCCCCGCGGACCAAACCCCCGCGGATCCTGCGCCCGAACCCGACTTCTCCGATTTCTTGCCGCTCGATCTGCCTACCAAACCCGTAAACCACGGGCTCTATCTCTCGTACATCCGCGATCCTCGCTCGGTTGTTCGCATTGAGATCCGCGCCTCACCGTGCCCTGCCCGACCTGATTTAACCGGACCCTTTGCCGTATAAAGTCCCAGTTCCGCCTCCAATTTCACGCATCTTTGGCTCATTCGTTTTCCACCCAAGGACCTCCATCGCCTCCGCGAGAGTGACAGCTCGCTCCAGGCAGTGTTGCAGTGAGGAGGGGACGAGTCGACCATCGATCTGGCGACGTTGCGCCGCCATGCGCCGCCTGGAGGTGACGCTCGAGCCCCGGACACCGACGGTCCTTGAGGCAAGGACCTGGAGCATACTCTGCTCCTCCACAGTCGACAACATCCAGTAGGTAGCCCCTTCCTTTTCTCTATTTCCCGAATTTTTAGTTTCCCCCAAATCGCTCCGTCGTCGTTCATCACCGATTCTGACCACCATAGCTATCCGTTCGATCATCGGAGTCGACCCACCTTCCCGCCTTTCCTCCGCGCACCTTCTCCACCCCTTCATCCAAACCAGCTCGCACAGGAGCAGGGATTGGGGTTCCTCCGCCGTCGCCTCACCGGAACCCCTCCGCCCCGACGCACAGATCACCTTCACCACTCCTAACCGGGTCGAGGCACTTTGCCCTCGACCCAGGAGCTCGTTGCCTTGCTTTTCAGGTACAACCGAGCCCATCTGAGGGCTCAGTCCATTCGAGCAGCAGCTTCTCCTCCGCCAGTGCCGCCGGAGCTCTCCAGAGCTCCTCGCCACCATCGGAGGGCACCATTCGACGCGGGAGGCCAAGGCGTAGCATCTCCGATATTCAGCGGGCTCCGAGGAGCTCCCCCGTACGCACATGAGCCCGACGAACTTCGCCAGATCCCAATTCATCGAGGACCCTCCCCCGCCGTCCGATTGACCTCCAGATCCAGTTCAGATCTCAGACGTCCATTTGAGGAGCTACCAGCACCGTCAGATCAGCCACGTGGTGAGCCCGCAGCCGTCAATCAGACCCTTGGGCCCTTCGTTGAGGCGCCACCGCCCCTAACCGTTGGATCTCCACGTGGCGCCCATCCGACCCTCGACTTAATAAAGGGTAAATTACTTCTTAGTCCCTTAGTTTCTTTGTCGTTATGCTTTAGTCCTGTAAATATTTTAGCACGTTTATTGTAGTTGGGCAATTTGCATTGTGGACCTTGCCTTTTATCGTATTTGCATTTATACCCCTGTATGTAGTGGTACGTGTGCTTCGACACGTGATTTTGTGGGATAATTGCATGTATGGGCTTTATGTTTCAGGATGTTAATGAATGAATTTATGTTTTCAATATTTGCAGAAATACCCCTGTGAATGTTTTTGATTGCACATGTGCTTGATATAGTGGGTTATTTATATTAGAGCCCCTGGACTTTTAGTACGTGTTACTAAATAGTCCAGGAACTTTAATTTTCTTGCAAATAGGTCCCTGAGTGCCCCAGGTCATGCGCTTTGCACGTGAGTTCTTGGGAATTTTGCACCGGACCTCCTAGAACTTGTTTTAATTGCATTTAGGTCCCTGTGTACTTTGCCCATGTGTTTGAATTTAATAGAATAGAAAATCGACTCCAAATTTGATGAAAATTGGATACATGGCTCCTGCCATGTTGTAAAATTTTCTGTAAATTTTGGAGACATTTTTGACACTTTTTGAAAATTTTAAAAATTCAAAAACACACAATTTCCTTACTGTCTAGCTTTAAAAATCACAAAAAATATTAAAACACCTCTAAAAATTACAACAAAATTATATAGTGTTTGTTTTGCCTTGTTTGATTTTCTGACCAATTTTGGTCATTTTTAGATTTATAAAACCTTTAAAAATTACAAAATCCCTTAAAACCCATAAAATTCTAATAATTAAAATAAAAATCAAAAACTAATAATTCCAGTGGCCAAATTTTCCTTGTGTTTTCTTCTCTACAGGAAAATTACCTTCAGGTTTTAATAAGGCCGTTTTGCATTTTAATTTGGCCTTTGAAACCTGACTGGACAGTACCTTCTATTTCAGTCTTGTTTGTTTTTTATAAAATTCAATAAAAGTCAAAAAATTACCAAAAACTAACCAAAAACAGTAAAAAAATATAAAAAACATAAAACATTTTTTTTTTGAATTTTTGGATGATTTTTGAATTGTTAAATAATTCATCCAAGTTGCTTGTGTATTTGTTTTCTTATTTTCTTTATCATTTAAAAATCAAAAAAATATTAAAAATATTAAAAATTCACCAAAATACCTTTCTTCTATTTTATTTCATTTCTGGACTACTTCGTAGGCCGCAAGGCCATCACGTGCTCCCTGAGTCCGACCCTGGTCGCTATACGAGGTTAATCCAATAGCCAGGACCGCTATTATTTTTCTGTGATTTTATTCTTCTGTTTGGTGATCTACACTTAATTTTCTTGATTGAGCCGAGATTCTTATCGATCCAGGTCGCAACAACCCGAGTGTGATATTTTACCTGATCCGGATTAGTAGGATTTTGGTTTATCAGAATGGCGCCGTTGCCGGGGAGCACGGCTTAGTAGTCGATTTTCGATTTTTCCCGCGGTTTTATTTTCGCGGCTTTTTGTGCATATTTTGTATATATCATTTATTTACATAATTATTTAAATAATTTGATCTGACCACTTGTGTTTGTTTTCTTGCGAGGGCCCGAGGATCGAGGCGGCTTCTTCGGAAGTCGACGCAACCGCGAGAGTCGGAGGCGGCTCTCTTCTCTACAAAGCCGCAGGAGAGTGCGAGGGGCGAGTTATCTTCTCATTCTTCTATCTTCTTATCACATGGGAATGAAGACTACACTGGTCCATTCCCACTTATCTTCTCATTCTTCTATCTTCTTATCCCATTCGGTCCTACCTTAGAAGGAAATATCTGACTCCACTAAGACGAGTTATTAGAGGAGCAGACAACTTGGTAGTTCAATGGTTTTGTCTGGGAAGAGCTAAACAATTTCACAGACATGGTTCTATCACTTCAAGGTAGCAAGAGTATGCAACTGAGAGGATGGTTTTGACCTGGCTGTGAATTGGACTGGATGATAGGAGTATGGAACCGAACGGTTGTTGTGTCACAAATCGTAACCTCTAAGTGATTCCACACACATCATTAATCCAAAGATCTTCTCAGAGCACCAAACTTTGATATTATTAATACAAGTTTAATTGTAAAAAATTACTCCAAGTTATTTCTTTTTCTTTTCTTTACTTTCTTCTCCGCACTTATAGGCATAAGTGTTTGTTACAGATTAGCGAAGGCAAGTATAGGAGGGTGATGAATCTCCATTTCATCACCTTTATTCTTTCATTTTGGCATTTAAACCCTAGTTAAATGCATGCATGTGTCACTAATTTATTACAATAAACATTCGTTAATTTGTACAAAATATTGTATAAAATATTGTTGGTATATTGTATTTATCAACAAAAAAAAGAATAAAGGAAAGAAAAGAAAAAGAGCAAAGTGTTAAGGACATTGAAGTGACCCTAGCCCTCGAGACTCAGTTATCATGATGACGTAGTCGACAAGGAATAAGGTAGGGGGAGATAGTGCGGCTAAGTATACAAAAAATACAGAATGAATCACTCTACAAAAATAGGCCAATAATTACTTTTTGAGATCTATTTTATTCTCTATTATTTACACCTCAAATAAAAAAAGTTTGAACATAAAGGTGTAGATAAGAAAATATAGAAAAATACAAAATTAAGTTTACACAAAAATAGCATACATAATAAAAGATACAATCTAAATAAGATTCCAAAATCCCAATTTCCCAGACCCATATCTCTCAAATAGAAACTCAAAATATAGAAAATCATCTTTAATTGTATATAACTTTTAATAAGCTATTTAATTAAGGTAGTTTCATTTTTTGGAGTTAAGGTGTGAAAGTTACGTTTTAGACCCATATTGTATAGTATACATGATTAAAATATATATTTTATCCATTATTCATTATTTTTATAATTTTATATTTTTATAATTTTGGAAATATTATATATAATATATGTACATATTAAAACTGGAATAAAACACTAAATATAAAACTAAAATAAAATTAAATAAAAAAATACACAAAAGAATCGCCTATATCTATACATGCATAAATAATACACCTATTTATTTAAGTGTATATAATATATCAAAAAATATGATAAAAATATATTTATGTATCGAAAAATAATTTATAAATATATAAAATAATAAACTGAAATAATAAAATCAAAATACAAAATAAAAATAAAATACCTAAAACATAGGTAAATATACATATATATGTACCCCAAAAAAATAACATATAAATACCCAACTCTAAAAAATAAATAAAAATGTCTTAAAATACGATAGAAAATTATAATTTTTTATCTTATAACCTAAAAACAATAAAATTAAATTCTATTTTTTATTCATTTTCCAAGGCATTTTTGCCTTAGAATTTCCCCAGGTGTGTGCAAATATTGACCTTGGTCAACAATCCGGCCTACATATTGACTCTTGTCAGAAGGTCACGAGGCCGCCTTCTTCTCCCATTTTTCCACACCTCCTCCATCACTCTCTACCCTTGAGACCACCAACATCGTAGGCCCCCTTCATCCCTCATCCATGCCCATCATCGCATCTTCACCTACCCTCAATCAATCGCAAGCAAGATCACCTCGAAACTCGATAAAATCCATCTATAAATAGAAACCCTTCACCTCTTTTGACTTTTTGATCCCTCTTATTCAAGCTTTAGCCCCTCAGATTAAGCCTAATGGATTCCCCATCGTGACAACATGGTTTTGCCCTTGATTTCCAGCGAGGAGAGCAAGGGAGGAGGTTCATACAACTTCATCGCTGGAGCTCCACCGGCAGGTCCTGCTCCTGGCCACCTCAGGCCAGTTGAGCCCTATTTTCCATCATTTTTAGGTAATTTTCTAACCTAGCTTTTGTTTAGCATCTTTAATTCGTAGATAGGAACATCGAATCACGTCTAATCTGAAAATACCAATCCTAGATGTTAGGGTTCATGTCCAAATTGACGCAATCTAGCCAATGATTCGACTTGCTTTCACCTCATCCTCGATCCTCATCACGTTCTCCATCGATTCCCTCTAAAACCCCCTTGAATCACACGCAGATTCAAGTATCTCGAGCTCCTCCTCCACCAACTCATTGGAGCTCCCCCTCCATTCCATTTCCCCCGTTATTTTGCGTAAACCCTCGGGTCGAGGACATAGCCCTCGTTCCAGGGATTCTTTTGGTTCCCTTTTGCAAGTTTGGAGGCGCATATGGAGATTTAACGCACACCTGGAGTTGCTCTAGGTGGTCCACCCTCACCAGATCCTTCCTTGCTCGCTCTCACCATCAGACCTTGCAAGAGCATGCGGAGGAGGCCTAGCTACCTACTGGGCCCATCGTAGAAGACAAAGGTTGTCGGAGGTCCGAGAATCGACAAATCCAAAGTCGTTGGCATCGTGTTCTTGGGAGTTCTTCCAACCCCCTTCCCATCGTTCGATCAATAATAGTGATCCCGATCTAATCTAGACTGTTGATTTCTCGCGAAGGGGTGTGCGATCACAGCCGCTCGCGTAAACACGTGGCGAGTCCTCAATGCTTGGATCCAGGTACTTAAGTGGTAAAATTTCATAGACCTCCTCCGCCTTTTTGTATTTACTACAAGGTCTTGTAAGTATTTTATGAAGTTTAAAACTTTTGGATAAATTGCAATTTAATCCCTGCCAGAGTCACATGTAGTCACACATTTATTTTGTAAAATTTGCACTGAAGCCCTCATTTTTTATGTAATTGTCTTTCAATGTGTAAAACTTGAATATTAGTGTTAACGTTTGGGTAAAATTACATTGTAGCCCTCGTATGTTATTTTATTTATAGTTATACCCTTCCCGGCTGAATATTTTTGTGTGAAATTTTCAAATTATTAAAAATAGTTGTCTACTCTAAAAATCACCTAAAAATAGGAGTAGGTACATGGATGCATGATTGATCTCGCTATTAATTGTTTTTGCATTTTATACCCTTTTCCTACTTTTCAAAATTCATATAGTGTACAGTCAACCCCTATTTGCATTAAATAAGCTAAAAAATTATAAAATCACCTTGAGAAATCCCCAAAGAAAATATTATACTTATTTAAGAATTATTTGCCTTCATCCCAAAAATCACTAAAAATAGAAAAAGAAATGCTTAAAATTACAAAAAAACCCAAAATCTTTTTAATTTTTTTAAAATCTCAAAAAATTCCTAAAATAGTGATTTCTGTTGTATATTTTTTTATATTATTATCTTTATATTAAAATTAATTTGGATAAATTTTGAAGCTATTTGATACTTTTCATCTCCATTTTAATTTCGGGTATTTAATAAACCCTATTTTAAGGCATTTTAAACTTAAAAAATATAAAAATTAGCAAAAATACCCCAAAAAATCACAAAAATAGTACAAAATATTTAAAATCTAAAAATATTTGATTTTCTTTTTTAACTATTTTAGTATTATTTATATCTACCTACTCTACATGGTATATATACTTCATATATAACCTTTTATATATATATATATTCTCTTTTATAAAAAATATAAATATAAAAAGAAAATATAAAAATATAAAATAAAAAAATCAAAAAGAAAAAAAATAAAAAATATTAAAAACACACATTATTTGATAAAAAATGTGCATAGTTATATATACACATACACTTATATTATTTATATAAAGAACATATTGTGTTATTTCGTGTGTTCCCTATGTTCGATACCCAACTCCACTTGTCACTATACATATTTTAATGTAGGGTTTATAGTAAATTTTGATCCACTCGTCTTTATTGATTAATATCTATTTGTGGGTTGATTGTTGAAAAATCGGGATTTCGTGAGGGGTCACTTCAGCGACACGATAGACTACTTTAGACCCTCACATAAATCTTGAGATATTCACCCACACATAGGTAGGACAAGTTTGGATCAATTGAAACATAAACATGTAGTAAGTCCATCCGTATTATAGAATTTATATCTTATGTTACATGATGATATATTGTATTTTTTAGTCTGAGACTGTAGAGAGTGTGGATCGGGTGAGACTATTCGAGGTTACCCAACAAACGACTGACAAAGAGGGTAAATGGACCTTCATTCATGATAGATATGCAAAGGTACAAGTAAGTTACATAATAACTTTATTTTGACGTAATTAAGCTTGTGTTGTATCTAATAAATAACTCAAAATATAGGACCACGTGATCGACTTCCTCCAAACCAAATTAGGTCCAACTCAGGGAACTCCAGAAGAGTTGAATGAGGAGGCATTTTGACGTGTATATCTGCTTTCCATACACACTCAGGTCGGGTTCTGCTTGGTGGTGCATCTTTCATCGAGATGAGTTTCTATGGGAAGGGGATGATGAATCTATGATTCATCGTCATTATTCTTTCATTTTGAATAAAATCCTTTGTAAAATATATGTAAATACTGACTAATTCTTAGTAATTAACATTCTAACTAAGTTTACTAATATTATATATTTAATACTTAATTTCTCCAAAATTAACTAATAAAGATAAAAAAAGAAAAAGAAAAAAATAGAAGGATGTAGATATGTAATATATAGAGACTAATCCTAACCCGAGACAAGGACAATATTAAATTGATTGACAAAATAAATAAGTAGGAGGAGATAAGAATCCTAATGTAATAAAATGTCAGAAAATCAAGAGCACAGAAATATATTTACACATTTTCACATTGTAAATATTTGACTTATTTTATTTATCACTAAGATCATTTTAAATCACAATATTTTCTTCAGAAAAATTGTTTATAATAATATATATTATTTTATAAAAATATCAAAAAAATATTTAATGTATCAATAGGTAATTATGATGAATCGAAAAGCTATAAAAGCCGACTTCTAAGGTTCATAACTATTTATAGAAAATCCTAAATTGAGAAAATTCATTTTTAAACTTTGTTTTGTAATTAATACTATATATTATAAATATTAAAAAAATATTAGAATAAACTTGTGAGTTTTGGCTTTTGCACCCCTTTGTCTATATGTATTATATACATAAATCATCCTTATTTTCTAATTAATTATTCTTAACTCCGTTTGACTTGATTTTTTTTAATATATTTATAAAAATCAGCAGAAAATATAAAAAATATAATTTAAAATAAAATACCAATAAATCCCGAAACCACGAAGCCTTGACCTTAAATTTCTAGACCTCATGACTTAGTCATATGGACTCTGAAATGAGCATACTCACTTTTAAAGTTCATTTTATAAAATTATCTATCAAATGAAATTGATTTCATTAAAATTAGATTTAATATACAAAAAGTATGTTTGGGACCCTATTGATATAAAATATACAATGTATATTAATTTAATTTTATTTAATGTAAGTTATTTCTTATATTTTTACTTTATTAAAATAAATAAAAAATTTTAAATAATTGATTAATTACTATTTTATTATTTGATACATTTAGTTACAATTATTTATTTTAATTACATTTTCATTAGTTATTTAACTATTTATTCAATTATTTAATTATTTAATATTTTTTATTTCTTATTAGTTTATTTAATTTACTTATTAATTTAAGCATTTATTAACTATTACTTTAAGTAATTACTTTATTTTTACTCCCTCTCTCTCTCTCTCCTTTTGTGTCCCTCTTTCCCCACCTCTTCTTCCTCACACTCGCCTCTTTCTTCTCCACATGCAGGCCTCTCCTTCCTCTCCTCCGTCCATCAACTCCAACCACTGGCCATTAGAAAGGTACTCCAACCACCACCGATGATCGTACCCACCACTAGGTGATCGTACCCACCGCTAGGTGACCGCACCTGGAACCTTGGGCCCCAAGAAACCTTCCCTATTTAAAGCCCTAACCTCCTCCTTCTCCATCCATCTGCCATTTCAGTTCCTTCTCTCCCAAATTTCTGGCGAGCTCTAGTAACGGGAGAGTATTATGTATATGAGTGAGGTCAAGAGAGGTCGAGGCTCTAGCGAGATCACCTTTGTCGGTGCAGCTCCGCTCCGTTGCAAATGTGCCCTTCGTCTCCGTTGGGCATAGAGGCAACTATCATATGGAGGCCCTGCTTTAGATCAATGGGCGTCCACTCATCCTAAATTCCAAGTAGGTCCTCTTCTCCATTTATTTTCTCTTCTTTTTCTCTTTCATTTCTTCTTTTCTTATCCTTGTTCTCTTCTCAATCCGTCTTTTCTTCTCTATTTCAATACAAAATGGTTGGATTGACTTGATTCATCATCGATCATCACCTCCACCCGATTGATTTGCTTCTTCATCTCCTATACATATGTGACCCCCTCTAATCTCATAAGTATAAGAGCCAGATCCTATCCCTTCAATTTCATCAGGAATCCCCATTCATTCTATTTTGCTAACGCTTGTCCAATGTTTCAATCCCTCCAATCTTTGGTTTCCATCACAGATATAAGTTCAAGGAGACCTACAACTATCGGATCTCCACTTTAGCATCTAGAGAATCTAGAGAATCAAGTGATGGAATTTAATAAAAAGCAACTTCATCTATGGACGAAGCACCTTCGCAAGGATGAACATCGTCTAGAGCAACACAAGTATTCGACCACTCTTGCATTTGAACGATATATAACACCCGGTAGCTTTGATCGACCATGTGAAGAACAACCATTGCTGTCCACAATCAATCGAGAATCAGAGCTTCATCATATAGTCGATCTGCAACTGGGGACTGGACTTTTGAACAAACTAGAGCTCTGCCACTTTGAAGTCGTCGCTGTTCATATAAATTGGGGAAAATAACCCCATTCGTCATATCAAAATGTGATTGATCGGCCCAACACCTCCCACGCATCGGTACTAGAAGCCACTGCTTATCCACTGATCAAGCCACCTCATGTGCTTCACACGTAAGGAACTAGATATTTTCGTACATTTTGCATATCAACCCTTAGAACTCCTCCATATTCAAAACAAGACCCGCCGCCAAGGAGTGTCACGTGCACCTCATGCACATTTTGGTGTTTTTGCACGTATATGCCATCCAGCTTCTGCATATTACACTTGAGCCCTCGTATTTCCAAAAAATAGCAAAACACCCTTACACAATATCCATAATACTATACATAATAAATACTATATACATATTAAAAAATACAAGATGTTACTATTAAATAAAAATACGTATTTATATCGTATATTTTATTATACATAGTATTAAATCATATTTTAAGAAATAAAAAATATTTTTTTATTTTTAATAGTTAAAAAAATTTAATACAAATATACAAATTTATAAAATACATAAAATATATAAATATTTTTAAAAATTCTATAAAAATTACATATACTATATTTAACTATATTTTGCATGTTAAAGGAAAAAATAAAAACTAAATATTAAAATAAATTAAAATATAAAATATGGTAAAACTTTGAAAAATTATAACTAATTTAGTAAAAAATTTATAAATATGTATAATAACTCATTTTGATGGTATTTTCCTCTAATTGTTAATAAAAATAAAATAAAAACATTTTCTCAATATTTTTTAAATAAAAAATAAATTCTTATTTTCAATAAAAATGTTTTTTAATTTAAAAAAATTCAAAATCTATCAAAATTCTTAAAGATCTCTACAAATTACATAAAAAATAGGAAATGCAATTAAAAATATTAAAATAACAAAGTAAAAAACAAATAAAAATATAAAATACAATACCTTTGTTTTTCTACTTATAGGTATATTAAAATCATAAAAATAATATGAAATTCATTAAATCATATAAAAATTCACAAAAATCCTAAAAATAAATAAAAAGTAGGAAACTCACACACCTTAGTTTTCTATTATTTTACCTTAGTTTTCCACTTTTTAGCTCACTGAGTTTGACACTCTCGTACTATCAATATACACACACAGTTTCATAGTATAAATAAAATAATATTTTTCTATTAATTTCATCTGACCGATACAACGACAATAGTTTCTTCCTTTAGAATGCTTAGGTTGGATGGTATTTCAACGGTGATGGTCCAATCTCTATAGAGTTTCAGCAGTTGAAATATAAGGTCGAAAACCTACCCGGGAGGTAGAGAGGTCGCATGAGAAGAAGGATCGATTGCGAGATACAATCCTCCATAACATACAGACGATAGATCAACTTCATAGGTTTATCGAAGAATTGTCTGGATGAGGCCACATTCCTTCACGTCATGAGGTAATCGAACAGATCAACATGGAGATGATGAGGCTCCTCATATGAGTTTGTCATGTATAATATGTCTATGATGTTAATGTTTCATGTGTTTGAAACTATGACGTATTTGAATCCATTCAACAATGGGTCTATGATATCTATTGAATCCATGAGGTGTCTAAAAGAAAGCATGTGTTTGAATCTACCGTGTTTGAATGTAGGAGGTGTTTGAATCTATGATATGCACTATATAAGTCCGAGAATGTGTGTGTATGTTTGAATCTATGATATGCACTATCTATGAATTTACTGTGTTTGAATCCACTGTCTTTGAATGTACGAAGTGTTTGAATCTATTGTGTTTGAATATATCTATGAATCTTATATGTAATATCTATTGTGCATGTGAGAACAACAACTATAGCTGAACAACAACAGATGTTGCTGTAAATTTTTTTAGTAGCTATTATTGACGGTCATGCAACCATCAGTAACAATATATTATCAGTAGTTATTATTGATGGTCATGTAACCGCCAATAATAATATAGTATCACTCATTATCGGTGGTTGGTCTAGCTGTTGCTATAGTTTTCTTGAGGGAGGTTCATGCCACCTAGAAGATACTCATTCTCAACAGTTACTCATTTGCGGCGGTCAACACTATCAATGGCTAGGACGACACCATCGCAAAATCTATTTGCAGCGTAGGCTTTTCCGACGGTCTATTAGAGGTGGACCCAGTTCTTTACCAACAGTACTCGACAATATCAGTAGTGCAAGTACTCAAAGAAAATCTCACCCCCACAAGCTAGAGTAAGAGAACATAATGAGCTTGGATAAAGCTTGTAATATCAATTGCTAAAAGTTTGGCAAAGTTCTCATCCATCTCCAACACAAGAAGAAGGATGTTTCGATAACTTGAAGATATTTTTATTTTATTTTTTACTTTTTGGATGTAGTTGCAATTTCTAATTGCAAAGAATATAATCGGTAAATTATTTTTTGTAATTATTCTATTTGGTCAATTTTGATCTTTTTTAGTCATGTTTTATTATTATATTTCCACCGTTTATGTTATAATTCAATTTAAAAACTTGAAGAAATGTTTTTTTAACATGTGTACTTTTCTTTTCATTCACTATTATTGTTATATAAAATTTAATTTTCGAATAATACACCTAAACTTTGATAGCTTTCATACATACTCTTATTTTTCTGAATTGTTTATTAATTCAAAAATCAATGTGGTTTTGTTTCATTTAATTTCTAGACTTTTCTTTAGTTTAATGTTTCACATATAAAATCACGAATTTCACATATATCAAAGATATATTTTATTAGTTTACTTGAATGCACTAACAAGATAAGAAAATTCACTTTAAGTTTCAAAGAATCAATTTTCACCTCCAAAAGTCATACGAAAACTCAAAAAAGTAGAAATATTCTAATTAATTTTGTAGCATTTGTATTAGATTAAACATCATTCTCTCTATGTGTGTCGATTGTGTCCATATTAGAAAGCAGTATAATTAATTATATTTCAGTATTTACAATCAATAATAGTAGATGGTGTGAAGAAGAGGTGTTTCAACGATTCCCTTGTGTACACGAACTATGCAAGGGTTATGATGCTTATTTGCTAAAATATATAAAAGCATGTTTATAAATATCCCAAAACCAGATGCACAATATCTAATATCTTGCCAGCTACAAGATGTAGGTAAGAGGATAACTTTTGTTATTTTACATGAAATACCGCAAGTATGAGGGTATTCTTTTACTAAACTTTATTTTTTATGTTGGAGGTTAGGATTAACACGTATAACTGTTTTCCATGTCATCTAACTACAGTAGGTTAGATTGTAGATTTCTAGTTAATCTTTGTTATTGTATTGATGTGGTGTGGGAAATAACGGACGTTAGGTGATGATGCGCAGTAAATGACTGGAAGTAAATTCGAATAATGTTATATATGAGCAACTCTTGAAAAGACTTGTAATTAACACAATAAATAATATACAATAATTAGCACAAAAATAATGGGGAAAAAGGTTTAGATCCTCTCCTGGACACTTCCATCAATGGGATACACAGAAACAGCTATCATCTCCTCATTGCTCAGCACGTCCCGTTTTTACTTTGATCCATTCAAATTCACATTCAGAGTTCCATAGTCCCCTCCCGCTTATTTATATATATAGCCCCCTTATGAAGCCCTAAGTATTCATATCTACTACCGAGTACCAACACATATCTCCGTCAAGAGCCATGGCCATCTCCATCGCCGTCGGCTCCTTCAACGACTCCTTCAGCGCCACCTCCGTCAAGTCCTACATCTCCGAGTTCATCGCCACCCTCCTCTTCATCTTCGCCGGTGCCGGCTCTGCCGTCGCCTATGGTATACCCTTCGTACACTACTCCCAAAATCCACTTCATGGATCTGGAAGGATGAGTATATAACAACGTGGGACTATATATCCATGCAGGCAAACTGACCGCAGGTGCTGCCTTGGACCCGGCCGGCCTTGTTGCCGTGGCGATTGGCTACGGTTTTGCTCTCTTCGTCGCAGTCTCCGTGGGTGCAAACATCTCCGGCGGCCACGTTAACCCTGCGGTCACACTCGGGTTGGCCGTGGGCGGACACATCACTGTCATTACCGGAATCTTCTACTGGATCGCTCAGCTCGTTGGAGCTGTCGTTGCCTGCTACCTCCTCAAATTCGTCACAGGAGGAATGGTACGCTGGGAAAATTTTTCATATCAATCCTTTGAGAAATACCATTTTTTGTAAACTTGAATCTAATTTTTTGTAGGCGATCCCGGTCCCTTCCCCGGCCTCGGGAGTGGGGGGCATCCGGGCCGTGGTGCTGGAAATCATCGTCACCTTCGGCCTGGAGTACACCGTTTACGCAACGGCGGTCGACCCCAAGAAGGGATCCGTTGGCACCCTCGCACCCCTCGCGATCGGGCTCATCGTGGGCGTCAACATTCTTGCAGCCGGGCCGTTCTCGGGCGGGGTCATGAACCCCGCCGGCTCCTTCGGCCCGGCTGTGGTCAGCAGGGACTTCACCCACCACTGGGTCTACTGGGTCGGACCGCTCATGGGTGGCGGCCTCGCCGGCGTTATCTACAATGCAGCGTTCCTTTCCTCCGAGCAAGCTCCCCTCCGGAGTGAGGTCTGATGAGATGGGGAGGAGTGCACGTACATAGGCGACGCATGCAGATTGGAGTCACGTTCTTGATTTCATTGCCAGCCCTTCCGTGATGGAAGATTTGTAATAATGATGACTATTGGCTCCGTGTCTTCGGGACGGTTGTTGTTTTTGTTCATGTTGTTTGATTTGCGGGGAACTTGTGAAGGCCCTGTTCATCTGTCTTTATCTGTTTTCTTTTCGTTAATTCATGTGTTTGTATGAATTTTTTTTACATATGTTAGTAACTACTATTCGAAATTTGCAGCATATAACAAACTCAAATTTTGAACAACATATCATGGTTGTATGCTCGAAGATATTGAAGTTGGCTTTGTAAAAGGGGGATCTGCGTAATACTTTAGATAATATGGATTTTAGTTGTTTTATAAGATTTTATCAACAAGATGAGCATCGAGGCACGTTATCCTATCTTCTTAGGAGAGGTCGTAAATATAAGGAAGCTGGAGCTGACATTTGATCATGAGAAGATATTAAAAACTAAGCTTCCGCTTTAGTTACCTCAAGGTTGAAGAGTTTATGTATGTGGCTTTCTCGTACCATAACAAAAACAGCATTTCAACATGCTTAAGTTCGCAAGTATATATGTGTGTATACATGGGTAATATATATGGGGGAAAATAAGTATGTTTTCTGAGAGCATGTAACTTACATACTTGCACTCTGTTTTTCCAGTATTTTTTAAAAAAATTTTGAAATGAAACCTAGAGGGATTGGGATCATCATATATCAACATATTATCATTCAAAATTCAACTTAATTCGAGAATTCTATCGTCTCCATCAAGACAACCAAATTTTAGTGGTATCAGAATTGTTGAAATTGATTCCATTCATATGGACATGTTAGGAAGGTATAGGAGTCTATGTTTTTGACGAGATTGAAATGGTATATTAGAGGAATATAGTGATGAAAATGGATGGTGGTTTTTTTGAAAAAAAATCTAGGGAAAATGGGGCAGGATAGCTGATGAATACCCATTCATCACTCTTTATTCTTCTATTTTAGCTACAAAAACCTTTGCAAATACATGTAGATATGTGTAAATACAAATAAATACCAAAAGCATGCATTGTGTAAAAACCTATAATTAGCATGTTTTTGTGCACAAAATAAAAGAATAAAGAGCAAAAAGAAAAAGAGGGAAATATTTAGAATAAATATTGAGCAACCTGACCCAAGGGAGGGCTCAGCATGGGCCTGACCGCATAAAAGCCAAAGTAG
This sequence comes from Ottelia alismoides, assembly GCA_037367405.1. Taxonomy (NCBI): domain Eukaryota; kingdom Viridiplantae; phylum Streptophyta; class Magnoliopsida; order Alismatales; family Hydrocharitaceae; genus Ottelia; species Ottelia alismoides. The sequence goes on from JAZKJV010007148.1 coordinate 208,043, forward strand.
AGGGAGATAGGAGCTCATGTGTATATACTTCTGTAAATAAATAAAATTTTATATTTTCCTCACCCAAAAATATGTTTGTCCATTTTGTGTATATTTAGAAAATATCAAAAATAAAATAAAAATCTAAAAAATCAAAAAGTCAAAAATACCCTTTCACCATGTGCATAAACCACACCATTGTATTTATTTAACCTTGTAAATAAATTCAATTATTTTCTAAACTTTTTGTAAATATTCTATGTTACATATTGTAAATATATAAAATAACAAGAAACAAAACAAAAATCAAATAAAAATTACAAAATTGAAAATACAAAAATACATTGTATAAATACCATGTATATAAATGTATTCAACCATTTATTTCACCCTTGTATATAAGTGATAAAAATAAAATAAAAATATTCTTTTATTCCTCATTTTATCTTGTAAATAAATAAAATACAAAATGAGCATAAAAATACATAAAAATAAAAAAATCAAAAATAAAAACTCCATATAGTGTACATATACCTATATATATAGCTACCCTATTTTTATTTCCAAAAATTAATTAAAAATCACCAAAAAATAGAAAAAAATAAAAGAAAAATATTTCATGTTTTGAGTTTTCTTTAATTCGGCCTATTTCTACCCTAAAATAAATAAACAAAGATCGGGCACACGTGGCCGCTCCTGATTGGTCCACGGGGGACTGTTGACCCCGGTCAACTCCCCCGCGGACTCCTTCCTATTCTGGAAGACGCGCGCCACCCCGCCTTCTCCGATTTTCCCACGCGTCTCCAGGCTGTCTCCCACGCATATCCCATGCCCGGATTCTTCGCCGTTCATCCCTCTCCCTCGCCCGATCCTTCGCCGCGTGAACCATGCTTTCCATCGCTGTCGCACCTCAACCCTAAACGCCCCTGTCACCTTATATATTCTTCCCTCCGCCGCCTCCGTGCCCCATCTTTGGATCGCCATCCTTATTCCCGTGACCTCCAGAGCGAAGCCCGAGGTGACAGCTCGCGTTAGCCCCTGTTGCAGTGAGGTGAGGGTGTCCCTACCATCGATCCGGCGTTTTTCGCCGCCGTGCTCCGCCACCAGCGTCGAGCATCGAGCCTCAGGCCTTGACGCCCTTCGAGGCTACGACCAGGAGCAAGAGCAGCTCCACCACAGTCTACTGCATCCACCAAGTAACCTTAGTTCTTCCTCATTTCTTCCAATTTTCGATTTCGCCCAATTCGTATCTCCGACGCATTTCTCCGATTCCGGCCATCTCGCGTGATATCTCGACCATCCGACCCGACCATCACCTTCACCACCCCCTCACGCACTTTCTTCACCCCTCCACACAACCCAGATCGCACAGGATCTGGGAATCGAGCTCCACCGTCCTCCGCTCGCCGGAGCTCGTCCGCCCCACAGCACCGTCCATCTTCACCCCACCTTCTTGGGTCGAGGCATTTTGCCCTCGACCCGCGAAGCTTCTTGTCCACTTTGCAGGTCCAAAGGAGGTGTCTGAGCCTCCAGTCCATTCAAGACCAGAGCTTCGCGCCGCCAGGTCTCGCCGGAGCCCCTCCAGGGCTCGGCTGGGCCATTGGCCATCACCGTCAGCTGCGGGCAGCCACCAGGAACGTGTTCAGATCATTAGCAGCAGCTGAGGAGGACCGGAGCGCACGCAGGAGGCCGGCGAACTTCGCCGGCGTCGAGTTCTTCCTCCATCATCCAGAGCCGTCCGATGACGCTCCAGCTCCAGTTCTGATCCTGAGCGTCCATCCTTGAAGGAGCAGCAGCCGTCGATCCACCCGAGGAGCGCATCTGGACCATTGATAGCAGAGGAGAGAGGTGCCAGCGTTTCAGACGTCCGATCATACACGTGGGCCTCTCCCCACCGTCGATCGAGCCGAAGAGGAGAAGAGAGGAGTAGCGCCCGCACATCCAGCCGTCAGATCATACACGTGGCGCCCATCCGACCGACGGCTAATAAAGGGGTAAATATCATAGGGCCCCCTCGTAGTTTGTTCCATTTCTTTTCAGTCCTGTAATTTTTAATTCAAGTGTTTATTTTCTGGGATATTTGCACCAAGGACCTCGTACTTATTTTTATTTGCATTTGTACCCCTGCCAGTAGAGAGCCACGTGCTTCGTCACGTGTTTTGTTGGGATATTTGCATAAGACCCCTTGTAGTTCTGGATGTTCTTTAATGAATAGAAACTTTTTAATAATTGCATTTATGCCCCTGTGAGCATTGATTATGCGCATGTGCGAATTATTTTGGGTTATTTGCATATAAGCCCCTGGACTTTTGGTACTTGTTACCAATAAGCCCTCGGAACTTATTTTTATTACCATTTGGTCCCTGTGTGCCCCAGGCACGTGCTTGGCACGTGTGTTGCTGGGTATTTTGCACTAGGACCCCAGAACTTTTGGGTATTTGCACTTAGGTCCCTGTGCACAGTGCCCCACCTTTATTTTTGAATAAAATATCAAACGACCTCCAAATCCAATGAGATTTTGACACATGGCTCCTGCCATGGTGTATGAATTTCTGTGATTTTAGAGGACATTTTTGATTTCATTTATTATTTTTAAAAATTCAAAAACCCCTATTTTTGCTACTGTTTGACTTTAAAAATACCAAAAAAATCTAAAAACTCCACCAAAAATTCTAAAAAAAATTAGGTACTGTTTCTTGCTTGTTGTTTGATTTTCTAGCCAATTTTGGCTATTGTTCATCACTTAAAAACCCTAAAAATTGAAAAAACCCTAAAAACTCATAAAAATTGTAATAAATAAATTAAAAATCCAAAAACAATAATTAGGGTGCCTAAATTTTCCTTATTCTTTCTAGATTATAGGAAAATTACCTTTAGGGCTTTTTGAGATCCAAGAGTATTTTATTTTTGGGTCTTAAGCCTTGCTGGACAGTACCCTTTGTTTTTCGCATTGTTTGATTTTTAATAAATAATTTACCCATTAGAAAAATTCCAAAAATTCACCAAAAACAGTAAAAAACTTAAAAAACCTAAAAACCAATTTTCCTTAATTTTTGCATCATTTTTGACGTGTTTAATAGATTGTTGAAGTCCAGTGTTTGTGTGCTTTCTTTAATTTTCTCATCTTTTAAAAAATTTCAAAAAAAAATACAAAAACAAATAAAAACCATTAAAAAAAAGATTCCCTTGGATTTCTGACTACATCGTAGGCCGCAAGGCCAATCTGTGCTCCTTGTGTTCGACCCTGGGAGCTATACCAGGTTAAATCCTATAGCAGGACCACTTCTCTGTGTTTCATTGATTTTATCTTCATTTGTGGTTCATTTTCTTGATTGACCCAGCCCGAGTGATTGAGGTCGCAACGACCTATTATTTTCTACACCTTTACCTCTGTCATTCGGGCGGTCGTCAATAGCCTATTGTTGAAGCTCCATTTTCCCAAATATATAGGAAAAAATGGGGTTGCCCCGCACTATTTCTTCATAACTTTTTTTTTGCAAAATATCACCATTTGTAGTCATATATATCCATGCAATATGTCATTCAAATTTCGTCATAAATAGAAACTCATATACCCTCCATCTGGAATAGGTAATTTAAGCAATCTGAACATTATTGTAATCAACATGTTCTAGATGGAGAGCATAGGTGTTTCCGTTTCTGATGAAATTCGAATGGCATATTGGAGGGATATATAGATGAATATACATGGTGATATTTAAATGCAGAAAAATAGTGCGGGGCAGCCTCATCTAACCCATGTGTATGTGTGCACACGCGCACGCATGTGTATGGGGGTTGTCTGTTGGCTGTCTGATGATCGTCAAAATTTCGCCTCTTTAATAATAATGAATTGTAGTATAGGAGGTGAAAAACGATTCAGCAAAAATCACAATCTTTGATTGTGGACTTTTTTATACTTGGCAAGTCTACCAAGGTTGAACACAGGGACACGAGCTTCTTTAATCTATTTATCGAATTTAATTAATTCAATTAGATGTATGTGTGAATAAATCCTCATCTTCAGGTCTTCATGCAGTTGTGCACACTAAAATGTAGAACAATGCAATTATATGATGCATGTATTTGTAGTTGATTTTTCAATGTAGTTATAAGATTGTGCATGCACGGACATAATGTCTGGATGAATGCAAGGGGAAAACATGCAAAAGATAGTATACAATTATGCCCTAAAAAGATCACATAAATGAGCACCATATTATGATTTAATTTCATAGTCAAATTGAGCGTCAAAATTATAAACAAGCAATTATCAATGGCAGAGCCTTATAAAGCAAAGGACACTTATTATTGAAAATGCATCACAATTAAATAAGTAATAGATGAGAAAATTAACTATGCCATGAGATAGACGATGAAATAAGGAACAAGATGACACTAACATTATGTAATTTGGACCTACTATGCTCAAGTTACGGAAGAAACAATGCAGGGGCTCAAATGCAATATTTTTTTGTGAAATAAAAGATAAATAATCACAAATTTATAATTCTGCAAAATCGGTTGGGCCCCTTTGTAAATTTTCCATCTGTACAAGGGCATATTTGTAATTTATAAAACTTACGAGGACCTCCCTGAAATTCACCCAGGTGTGCACGTGAGGCATACGCATGGGGATCAAAAAGCAAATTCAAAACTTCCTATGGTCCTTCGTACAATTTTCGCAACACCTCACATGCAGGGTACGTAAAGAGTCAGGCTCGGGAGTCATCGCAGGTTCGGGCACAAGCGGCAGGCATTGGTGTCTCGGTGTGAGGCTCGGTGGTTCCGAGCCTGCTGGTCCTACGTGAGGCTCGATATTTCCACATGTCATCATCGGGATCGTACGATCATGAGGATCGGACGGTGCCTACTCCTCATCTTCCATTGGAGGAGGCGGGGATCCAACTAGCTCTGTGAAGCTCCTCCGCGCTCTGTAGGATATCCTGATGGTCGAGGAAGGTAGCTAAGGCTCGGGCGAAGATGCTAGCAGTAAGGCGGAGCTCTATCGTCGTTTGGAGAAGCAAGGCGGATGAAGGTCGTCAAAGTTGGGTCATGAGATCGGTGAGGGTGCACAAACTCTAATCATCGACGATTCCTGCAATGTTAGAAGATAGTTGAAGCCTTGCATGATGTGCGTGCATGAATTGAGTGAGTTGTGAGGGAGAGGAGTCTGTGGAGGCGACAGGATGCGAAGGCCTGAAGCTTCTTCTCTAGCGGAGCAGGGAAGAAGGGGGTCAGAGTGAGGGTGGTTTTGGAGAAGGGAAGTGGTGATCGGAGGGGCTGACGAGGGTGTTTGATGGTTGGCGAAGACATGAAGGAGGTCAGACGGTGTTGAATGTAGTGTAGAAGGCAGACAAATTGGGAGAAAAAGTAAATAAAATATGGGAGAAGACCTAGAGGTCGAAGAGGAAAATAACGATCGAAGAGACTTGGGCTGAGGTCCAAAGGACCTCGGGTCATTTCCCGACGTGCTCAGCCTAGGTCACAGATCTCAACGACGCGAAGGTGGTTGCGACATGGCCAAGAAGTCCATGGATATCATTAGGGTACTCGCGACCATAGTCACCTCGACAAAATCTCCCTCAGCTGTTGATGACCAAAAAAATTCCCAAGCAACTAGGGTTGAGAAATATAAACAAAGGTCGTTGCGACCTTAGTCGCTCGAGAAATCCGGATCAACAAGAAAATGAAGTTCAGACCACCAAAATCAGACAAAAATCAAGGAAATACGATAGCGGTCCTGGTTATTAGATTAGCCTGGTATAGCGACCAGGGTCGGACTCAGGGAGCACATGATGGCCTTGCGGCCTACGAAGTAGTCTAAAGAATAAATAAAATAAAAGACAAGTGTATTTATTTTTGGTGGATTTTTAATTTTTTATAATTTTTTGGATTTTTGATTAATGAGAAAAATAAAGAAACCAATAAAGGAAGCAACTACAACAAATTATTAAAGCACTCAAAATCACTCAATAATTCAAATAAAAATGTTTTTATGTATTTTATGTTTTTACTGTTTTGGGTAATTTTTAGTATTTTTCTGATTTTTATTTAATTTTCTAAAAATAAAACAAGGCAAGAAAACAAACACAATGTCCAGCCAAGTTTGAGGGACTTAGATAAAATATCTAAAAATCCCTAAAAAGCGTGGAGGTAATTTTCCTGTAAAGAAGAGAATTCAAGGAAAATTCAGCCACTAGAATTATTGTTTTGTATTTTTAAATTAATTATTAGATTTTTATAGGTTTTTAGGTGTTTTTCAATTTTTATGAGTTTTATATAATGAAAAATGACCAAAAATGGTCAGAAAATCAAACAAGGCAAAATACACGATACCTAATTTTTTGTAATTTTTAGATGAGTTTTAATTTTTTTTGTGAATTTTCAAGTCAGACAGTAAGGAAAAAGCTTGTTTTTGAATTTTTAAAGGGATTTTTACCCAGCAGACCCTAGAATCTTTGTAAATTACCTCTACGACCTTTGAAACATCGATATTCCTCCCTAGACCCGTAATATTGCTAACACTTACTCTAAAGACCCTGTGGTTAACTTCCGCCCATTTAGCAGTTAGAACTAACCAAACTCTGTTATCTTCCTTTATATTATACCCATTATAGTGGTCAAATTTACCGCAAATGCCATTGCGTCCCACCTCCCTCCCACCTCTCTACATGCAGCTGAACACAGTGCCCCTCTCTCCCGATCCACCGCTGCTCGAAGGCCCTGCGGCCGGCTCGAGTCGTCGTCGTGCCCCCCCTCCCCACCCCACCCGGGGTCCCTCCCACATAGCAACCCACCCCCCCTCCCCTCCCTCCCCCGTGTCACCCCCCCTCCCCCTCGGTCCGCAAGTAGCAACCCACCGCCGCCCACCCCCCCGTCCCCCGATCTCCCTCCCTCGCGTAGCAACCCATCGCCCCCACTCCCCCCGGTCCCTAGCAACCCCCGCCCCCTATCCCCCGACTCCCGTAGCAACCCACGCCCCCAGTCCCCCGACCTCCCTCCCCGCGTAGCAACCCCCGCCCCCCCCGGTCCCCCGAACTCCCTCTCCCGCGTAGCCCCCCGGTCCCCCGACCTCCCGTAGCAACCCCCGCCCCCAGCTCCCCCGACGTAGCAACCCATCGCCCCCATCGCCCCCCCCCCTCTCCCCCGACCTCCCGTAGAACCCATCGTCCCCCCTCCCCCTGGTCCCTCGACCTCCCGTAGCAACCCCCCCCCCCCCCCCCCCCCCCGTCCCCCGACCTCCCTCCCCCGCGTAGCAACCCCCCCCCCCCCCTCCTCTGCAAAGCACCCCACCTCCTGTCCCCCGACCTCCCACTGCAAAGCCCCCCGTCGGCATCTCTGTTCATCCGCCTGCAAAGCACCCACAGCTGCCGATGGAGTCTCTCTCGCCGATGGAGCTCCCAAACTCCCCCATTCCGAGGCCGATGGAGTCCCTCCCATCCGTTGGTCACTGCTTTTTTTCTATTGTACCGTAAATATCATCAAGGACACGTGGCATGTTTCTGGTAATTGTACCGTACAAGGGTTACTCAGACAACTCTGGTTAGGTTACGAAGGAGACGGTACACAAACGGAGGGTCCATGTGGTAAGACGGAGCAAGATTACGGGGGTCTAGGGAGGAATATCGATGTTTCAAAGGTCGTAGAGGTAATTTACAAAGATTCTAGGGTCTGTTGGGTAAAAATCCCTTTTTAAAAATATCAAATAAAACCAAAAATATCCCCAAAATTCTAGAAAATTTTACAACATGGCAGGAGCCATGTATCCAATTTTCATTGAATTTGGAGTAAGTTTGATATTTTATTAAAAAGCAAGACCTAGGTACAGTGCATAGGGACCTGTACGTAAATACCAAAAGTCCCAGGGGGTCCGGTGCAAAAATCCTAAGAAGTCACGCGCGAGGCGCGTGTCTGGGGCACACAGGGACCTAATTGCAAATAAAATAAGGTTCCTGGACTAAATAATAACAGGTATTAAAAGTCCAAGGGCCTTATCGTAAAATACCCAAAAATATAACGCACATGCACAAATTCAACACGCACAGGGTATAAATGCAATTATCTAAAAAGTTTCATTCATTCAGTAACACCCTGGAAATACAAGGACTAAACATGCAAATATCCCAAAGAAACATGTGTCGACGCACGTGATACACTACACACAGGGGTATATATGTAAATGCAAGAAATGATAGGGTCCAAAGTGCAATTTACCTAACGTAAATAAAATACTAAAAATATTTACAGGACTAAAAGCAAACTACGCTAAAGCTAAGGGCCTAAGGGAATATTTACCCTTTATTAAGTCGGCCGTCAGATGGGCGCCACGTGCGCTAATCGACGGCTGAGAAAGGGTGGCGCCCAATGCTGAGTCTTCGGTGCTGATCGAACGACCAGGGTTTAGCCACGTGGGGGATCGAACGAACGAGAGGCGTTGTGGTTAAACCTCGACGATCGACCGGTCCAGATCGCTCCTCCAAAGATCGAACGGTGCTGGAAGCTCCTCAGACGGACGGTCAGGATCTAAACTGGAGCCTGGGGTCGATCGGATGGCAAGGAAGGATGGTGGACGAACTGGAGTCCGGCGACTTTCGCCGGGCCCGTGTGTGCTCTGGAGTCCTCCTTGCGGGCAACTAAAGATCAGAGAAGATGCTTGCTGGCCTTCCGTGTCGAATGGCGGTCTCCGATGGAGCAACGGAGCTCTGAGGAGCTCGATCGACTCCGGTGGAGGGGAAGCTCCTGGGCTCGAGTTAGAGGACCTCAGACAGTCCTCTCTTTTACCTGCAAAAGGGCACCAGAAGACTCGCGGGTCGAGGGCAAAGTGCCCCGGCCCTGTGAGGGGGGTGACGGTGATCGGTGAGGCGGGGCGGTCGAGCTTCGGCGAGGTGTAGACGGTGGAGCTCGAAACCCCAGCTCCTGTGCGAGCTGGGTTGAATGGAAGGGCGGAGAACGTGTGCGAAGGAGAGGCGATCGTGATGGAAGGGTCCGATGATCGAGTGAAGGCGGATGTGGCCGGAATCAAAGATGGACGGCGACGGCGAGATTTGGGCGAAACTAGAAATTAAAGAACATGAAAAAAAACTAGGGCTACCTGAGTGGACGAGTCGACTGTGGATGAGCTGGGCTAGCTCTGGGTCGTTGCCTCGCGGGTCGTCGTGGCCCGAGGCTCGAGCTCCTGCTTCAGGCGGAGCACGGCGGCGCAAGCTCGCCAGATCAGAGGTCCGGGCACCTTCACCTCTCTTCGACACCGCCAACGGAGAGCTGTCACCTCAGGGAAGGCAGTGGAGGTCACGAGAATGAAAGGTGGGGAGCCAAAGATGCGGAAATGGGAGGCGGAGCTCGGAAGTTATACTGCCAGGGTCCGGCTAAAAACGATCGGGTAGGGCGCTCAGAGCGCGGACCCCGAGGCAGGCATCCCGGCGAGGGTGTCGGATCTGGCAAGAACAAATAGGACCCTGGGTTTAGGTGTGAGATGATCGGATCGAGTCTGGAAAAATCCGAGAAGTCGGGTCGCGGGCTCGGATCTGGGGCTTGATGGTCCTGGGGGGGAGTTGACCGGGGGGTCAACGTCCCCGTGGACCAGTGAGGACAGGCCACGTGGAAAAGATTTAAAAATTCTATTAAAAATAGTAAATGGCCGATTTAATAAAAACTCAAAACATGAAAAATATTTGTTTTAATTTTTTCTATTTTTTGTGATTTTAATTAATTTTTCAAAATGAAAATAAGGTATTTACATAATAGGGCTATATATAGGTATATATACAATATAGGATTTTTATTTTTGATTTTTAATTTGTAATTTTATACATTTTTATCCCCGTTTTATATTTTATTTATTTATATTATAAAATTAGGAATGAAAAGATATTTTTATTTTATTTTTATTATTTATATACAAGGGGAAATAAATAGATATATACATCTATATACGTGGTATATTTACAATGTATTTTTGGTTTTGATTTTGTTCTTTTTATTTGTTTTGTTTTTGTTGTTTTTATTTTATTTATTTACACCATAAAAGATAGATTATTTACAAATTTTATGGAAATTAATTTATTTATTTATAAGGTGAAATAAATATAAGTGAGTGGACTAATATACATGATGAATATGTACAAGGTAGGTGATTTTTATCTTCTTTTTAATTTTTCCATTTTTATCTTGATTTTGTATTTATAAATATATACAAATATATACAAGCACATTTTATTCCATTTTTGGAGGAAAATATATTTATTTTATTTATAGGTATATTTACACACATGAGCACCCTATCTCTCTCTACTTTGTCTTCTATGCGGTCAGGCCCATGTTGAGCCCTCCCTTGGGATTAGGTTGCTCAATATTTATTCTAAATATTTCCCTCTTTTTCTTTGTCTCTTTATTCTTTTATTTTTGCACAAAACATGCTAATTATTACTTTTTACACAATGCATGCTTTTGGTAATTCTTTGTATTTACAAATATATACATGCATTTGCAAAGGTTTTTGTAGCTAAAATATAAGAATAAAGAGTGATGAATGAGTATTCATCACCCCCTATACTTAACTTTGCTATTCCCTTAGCAAACACTTATTTGAAAAAGAAGTAAAAAGAAAGAAAGAAAAGAAAAAGAGGATAATGCACATGGATCGAGGCTGATTATTAAACTCGCCTTCATTAAATTGAATTATGGAGCTCGATCAGATCTTTGGATTATTAATGTGTTGGAACCTTATTTGGACTTAAGCTTAAAACTCAACAGCCTCTAAGTTCCACCAATCTATGGACAAGACTCCTCAATAAACCAGATCAGAACAAGTCTACATACACAAACTCTAATGACCATGAATCTTTCCATGCAGTGTAAGTGATATGTTGCTCCCCACCTCAGAAGTAATAAAGAAACAACTCCCCAACCTGGTAACTCTAATGCCTCGGTCTAGCAACTCTTTCCTCGAGAAGCGGGGTATTCCCTTCTAAGTTCAAGTGCAACCGGCTCAAGAAGAGGGGGAAGAAGATGAAGAATGGACCATGGCCAGTGTAGCCATGTATCCCTGGGAGCCCAACCGGTGTAGCTAAGTCTCCTGCTGCAAGCTTCATGAGATGTAACATGGATACCATAAGCTTTTGCTTTATTTGACTATATACACTCCGGTGGGGTTATTAAATTTTCAATCCGATCCACCACTTTTTTGGAGTTCTTTTCTTTTTGCACATTTTTTATCGTGTGCAACATATCTACATGGTGCAGCATATATACAAGGAGTTTTTCCTCTTGAGCCAGTAGACTATCCCTCTTTTGAAGCTTTATTGCAACCCACGGCTTCTGTCTCTTTAGACTTCATCACCACTAGACCAAGTTGAGACGCACTTGATGAATACCCATTCATCACTCTTTATTCTTATATTTTAGCTACAAAAACCTTTGCAAATGCATGTAGATATGTGTAAACACAAATAATTACCAAAAGCATGTATTGTGTAAAAACCTATAATTAGCATGTTTTTGTGCAAAAGTAAAAGAATAAAGATTAAAAAGAAAAAGAGGGAAATATTTAGAATAAATAATTGAGCAACCTAACCAATGGAGGGCTCAGCATGGGCCCGACCGCATAAAAGCCAAAGTAGGAGGGAGATATGGGCTCATGTGTAAATATTTATGTAAATAAATAAAAATATTTTTCCTCACAAAAATAGCCCAAAATATGCTTGTAAATACTTGTACATATTTATAAGTATAAAAACAAAAGAAAAGAACAAAAACACCACTTTCATCATGTACATAAACCACTCTTATATATTTATTTAACCTTATAAATAAATAAAATTAATTTCCAAAATTTTTGTAAATATTTTATGTTGTATAATGTAAATAATTAAATAAAAACAATTAAAACAAAAACAAATAAATAAAATTAAAAATACAAAAACATATTGTAATATACCATGTATATAAATGTATATATGTATTTATTTTACCTATGTATATAAATAATAAAAAAATAAAAATACCTTTTTATTCCTTATTTTATAATGAAAATAAAATAAGATATAAGATGGGAATAAAATTGTATAAAAATAACAAATTAAAAATCAAAATTAAAAAAACCTATATAGTGTACATATACCTATATATTACATAATATGTATATACCTTATTTTTATTTTGAAAAATTATTAAAAATCACTAAAAAATAGAAAAAATAAAATAAAAATATTTCAAGTTTTAAGTTTTTACAAATTCGGCCATTTGCCACCTGTTATTTCATTTCCAAATTATATCCACGTGGTTGTTCCCTATTGGTCCTGGGGATTGTGACCGCCCGGTCAACTACCCCCTCAGGACCACCTCCTGCGGATTTAGGCGCCCGACCCGAATTCCCTAATTTCTAGCGCCTAAACCTGATTGAATCCCACCTAAACCCCGGGTCCGTTTCACTCCTGCCACATCCGACACCCTCGCCGGGGTATCCACATCGGGATCCGCACGCCTCCACGCCCTACCCGACCTCGTCTAGCCGGACCCGCACCCATATATAGCCGTTGCTCCGCCTCCTCATTTCCCCATCTTTTGTCATTCGAATCCACCCCTGTGAGCTCCAGTGAGTGCGCGAGAGTGACAGCTCGCGTTTGGCGATGTCGAAGCGAGGAGAGGAGAGAGGCCATCGATCCGGCGAGCTTCGCCGCTGCTGCCCGCCACCAGCAGGAGCACCGAGCTCGGAGGGAGACGCTCCTCGAGGCGAAGACCAGGAGACTTCCTCAGCTCCTCCCCAGTCTCCTCGTCCACCCAGGTAATCGCTTAGATCTTTCTTTTTCGCTGATTTTCGATTACGCCCAAATCGCCGCTCCGCCGCATTTTTCGATTCCGTCCACGACCGACCTCCATCCGATCATCGGGCATCGCCATAGCCTTCGCCGACTTCCCGCGCACCTCTTCACCCCTCCATCCAACCCAGCTCACACAGGAGCTGGGAGTCGAGCTTCTCCGTCTGCCCCTTCGCCGGAGCTCGCCATATCGACCCACAGACCACCGTCACCCCACCTGACCGGGTCGAGGCAGTTTTCCCTCGACCCGCGAGTCTTCTGGATTGCTTTGCAGGTCGAACGAAGGCCATCTGAGGTCCTTCGCCATTCAGCCAGGAGCACAGCTTCGCCGACCTCGCCCGAGCTCCTCAGAGCTCGGCTGGATCATCGGAGCCTACCACCAGCTGCGGGACACCCTTGCGGAGCTTCTCCGACCTTCAGGCGCAGCAGAGGAGCCTCGGAGCGAGACCACCGGGCCGGCGAACTTCGCCGGTCATCTGTTCTTCGAGCATCCTCCTCCTCCGTTCGATCAGCCCTCCAGCTCCAGACTTCATCGGGCCTGTCATCTTAGGAGCAGCAGTCACCGCCCGATCTCAGGAGGACAGATCCCAGTCATCCGATGCACAAGGGTTAGCCACCTGCGCCTTACACCGTCCGATCGTCCACGTGGAGGAACCCTCGCCATCAGATTCGCCCAAGGAGCCCAGCTGTGGAGCGGCCGCTGTTCCCCACCGTCGGATGTGCCACGTGCCCTCCATCCAGTCGGTCCACGTAATAAAGGGTAATTTACCCTTAGGCCCTTCTTTTTATTTCATTTCGTATTTAGTCCTGTAATTAGTTAGTTTAGTTGTTTAATTTTGGGATATTTGCATCGAGACCCTTGTGCTTGCGTGTATTTACTGATATGCCCCTGTGTGTGGTCTGACACGTGCATCGACACGTGCGTTTTTGGGCTTTTTACATTATCTACCCTGTAGTGCTGGTTGTTCTTCAATGAATGAAAGTTTTTAGTTATTTGCATTTATACCCCTGTGCGTGATATATTTGAGCATGTGCGTTATATATTGGGTTATTTGCAGATAAGCCCTTGGGCTTTTGGTACCTATTACCAAAAGGCCCTCGGAACTTATTTTTCTTACATTTGGGTCCCTGAGTGCCTCAGGCACGCGCGACGCACGTGACTTCCTGGGTTAATTGCACCAGACCCCCCAGACTCTTGGGTATTTGCACTTTGGTCCCTGTGCACAGTGCCCCCTCTTTATTTTTGAATAAAATAGCAAATCACCTCCAAATTTAATGAAAATTGGATACATGGCTCCTGCCATAATGTAAAATTTTCTATAAATTTTGGAGACATTTTCGTCACTGTTTGATATTTTTAGTTTATCAAAAACATCTACTTTTGCTACTGTCTAACTTTAAAAATCACAAAAAAATATTAAATTGTGTCTAAAAATTAAAAAATAGTCTACTGTCTATTTTGTTGTGTTTGATTTTATAGCCAATTTTGGCTATTTTTCATTACTGAAAATCATAAAAATTGAAAAACATTAAAAATCTTATAAAAATTCCAGTAAATCAATTAAAAATATAAAAACAATAAAATAGGTGCCTAAATTTTCCTTATTTTCTTCTCTTCACAGGAAAATTACCTCCCAGCTAATTTGGGGCCTTTAGATATTTTATCTAGGCCCTTTTAGCTCGGCTGGACAGTACCTTTCATTTCAGTCACCTTTTGATTTTTAGAATATTAAATAACCATCAGAAAATTCTCAAAAATTCACCAAAAACACTAAAAATTATAAAACACATAAAAATATTTTTGTTTGAATTTTTGGTTGATTTTTATTGCTTTTAATAAATTGTTGAAGTGTTTGTTTGTTTACTCGCCTTATTTCCTTAACACATTAAAAAAATTCCAAAAAAATATAAAATAATTAAAACCACCAAAAATATTTTCTCCTTTTATTTTATCCCTCCTTTTGACTACTTCGTAGGCCGAGAGGCCAACCCGTGCTCCTTGAGTTCGACCCTGGTCGCTATACCAGGTTAATCTAATAGCATGACCGCTTTCGTGTTTTGATCGATTTTATCTATTATTAGTGGTCTATTCTTCTTGATCGAGCCTAGCTGAGTGGTTGAGGTCACAACAACCATTTTTGTACCTTTACCTTAGTCGCTCAGTGCGCTCGTCAGCACTTCCTTCACTAGAAGAAGAAGAGAGGTTCCGCCTAGAAGTACTACCCTCATATGCTACCCCAAGCCAAAGGAAACTGCCTCCTCACCACCTCATCCGTGGAGAGCTATGTGTAAGGTGCTGGTGCAAGTCAAGCCATTGTCTCTAAGAGTCATGCGTATGTTGTTAAGTGCTCTACTTAGGCTCATCAAGATGACATATGCTCATAGCCTAGTGGACTCAAAGAATTAAGTCCCAATGGACCTGAAAAGCCTTAACCCTAAGCCCTATAAGGTTCCTCTTAGAATTAGGTGGATTAAGATCTTAATCAAGCTCCATTTCCCAATTTAATTCCAGGCTAGTTTAAATGTCAACTATGATCCAGGAAAAACTATACAAATATTTACAAAGATGCTATTTACAAATATTTACAATCGTGCAAAATTTTTGCAAAATGTTTTGAAACCATGGATGTATGCATGAATGCAAGTTTTGTAAAAAATATTTACAAACATTTACACAATGTCTTTTGCAAACTTTTTATTTTCAAAACATTTTGGAAAAATTTTGTATTATATACATAATTTTGATAGAAGATATTTACACAAACTTTACACAAAAGATTTTTGAAAACATTTTTACAAAAATAATTTGTACACTAGCTATGTATGTGCAAAATGAATCTTATATACAAGGGAGAAAATTTTTTTAATTTTATGGGTTTTTAGCCATTTTTTATTTATTCGCATACTCACACAAAGTACGAGTTATGGCTAAAGTATATATGAAATATATATACCCCCCCATACTTTGCTCGAACGATGTCCTCAGAGTGATCAAGAGCGATGAAGAAGACATAACTCGTGCTTAGTATAGGGACGTGAAAAGGAATGGCTATATACAGAGATGAATCAAAGAATAGAATGAATAGAAGATCAAGAGAGTCTCGGCTTTTCCCCCTATACTTAGGATCAAGTAATCCTAAGTATAGCGAGCTGTACATGAAGGGAAATCCGAGTGAAGGATGTACAGAATCTGCCCCCCCCTATACTTAGGGTGAAATATCCCTAAGTATAGGCAGCAAAACAGGGGTAGAAAAGATAAAAAGAATACCCGAAGGTCCTACATCCCCCCTATACTTAGGTAA
The DNA here is from genome assembly GCA_037367405.1 of Ottelia alismoides. NCBI lineage: Eukaryota > Viridiplantae > Streptophyta > Magnoliopsida > Alismatales > Hydrocharitaceae > Ottelia > Ottelia alismoides. The sequence goes on from JAZKJV010007148.1 coordinate 224,142, forward strand.
AGTACATCCTAAGTATAGCATAATCATAAGATGATATAAGGGATGTGGGACTAAAGAATAGAGTGATATAGACAACTGGATCTATACATGTCAGAAGAACAGTGATAATCAGGCGTGAGATGCAATAGATGTGAGTCAAAAGACCACATCTCATGCAAAATTAATAGGGGCAACATCAACGACCTGTGGCTCATGATCTAGAAATGGTTTGAGCCGCTGGCCGTTCACTCGAAAGGTACTCTCAGACGACAACTCAGATATATCAATGCTCCCGTTGTCGTGTACCTTTCTCACAAGATAAGGTCCCTTCCATTTGCTCTGTAGCTTCCCTGGAAATAGATGAAGCCTAGCATCAAACAGCCATACTCTTTGTCCCGGCTCAAAATACTTGTGGCTGATATGAGAATCATGCCACTCCTTCACTCTCTCCTTATACTGTAGGCTGTTTGAGAAGGCGGTATCACGAAGCTCCTCCAGGTCTGCTAACTCTGCCCTCCTCTGGTCTCCTACACTATCTGGATCCAAAAGTATATCTGTGACTGCCCAAAGTGACTTGTGCCTCAACTCAACAGGTAAATGGCACGGCTTGCCATAGACGAGGCGAAAGGAAGATGTGCCCAATGGTGTCTTGAAAGACGTCCTATATACCCACAAGACCGAGTCCAAAAGTTGTGACCAATCCTTTCGGTCAGGGCGGATGACTTTCTGCAAAATAGTCTTGATCTCCCTGTTCGACACCTCGGCTAGACCATTCGTCTGTGGATGGTATGGAGTGGCAACTCGATGGTCTATGCCGAACTCGCTAGCAAGTGCCTTCACCTGGTCGTTGATGAAATGAGACCCCCCATCTGAAATCAATACTCGAGGTACCCCGAACCGCGTGATGATGTGCTTCCTTAGAAATATGCAAACTGTCCTTGCATCTGCGGCTCGGGCGGGGATAGCCTCAACCCAACGACTAACATAGTCAACGGCCAACAGAATGTACTCAAATCCCTGACTCTTAGGGAATGGACCCATGAAATATATGCCCCATGCGTCAAAAACCTCACATAAGTGTATGGGTTGCATCGGCATCATATCACGCTGTCTACAAGTGCCCATCCTCTGACAATCAGTACACCTCTTCACGAACTCATCAGAGTCCTTGAAGAGGGTAGGCCAACACAAGCCAGATTGGAGCACTTTCTGTGCCGTTCTCCTCCCAGAATGATGTCCTCCTGCCTCAAGCTTGTGGCAGTAAGTGAGGACGCTATGGTCTTCCTCCTGAGGAATGTACCTACGCCAGACGCTATCCCCTCCTTCGTGGTAAAGGATGGGATCCTCCCAGTGGTAAGACTTGGCCTTCGTGAGGAAGGTCTCAAGCCTCTGCCTGGGCCAACCTTGTGGGACTTTCTTAGCAACAAGAAAGTTCACAATGTCGGCATACCACGGGAGAGAGGCGATAGCAAGGATCGCCTCATCTGGGAAGGTCTCACAAATGGGATCAATCTGCTCAGAATCCTCAGGCTGCTCTAAACGGGAGAGATGATCTGCCACCACATTATTGACTCCAGGCTTATCCTTGATCTCAATGTCGAATTCCTGGAGTAGAAGGATCCATCTAGTCAGTCTGGTCTTGGCATCCTTCTTTGCCATGAGGTACCTGATGGCGGTATGATCTGTATACAAAGTCACTCTAGATCCAATGATGTAAGATCTGAACTTATCTAGGGCGAACACTACTGCTAGCATCTCCTTCTCTGTGTCTGTATAATTCTGCTAGGAGGAATCCAAGGTGCGGCTAGCATAGTGGATAGAAAATGGGACTCCATCCCTTCTCTATCCTAGCACAGCCCCCACGGCAAAATCGGAGGCGTCCGTCATGATCTCGAATGGGAGAGACCAATCTGGTGGCTGAAGGAAAGGAGCCTCAACAACACAATGCTTGAGAGTCTCAAAGGACGAAAGACACTTGTCATCGACAAGGAACTCGGTGTCTTTCGTCAGCAGGTCAGTCAACAGTCAGGCAACCCTACTGAAATCACGAATGAATCGTCTGTAGAATCCAACGTGCCCCAGGAAAGACCGTAACTGCCGCAAGTTGGACGGTGGTATGAGTTTTCTAATGACATCAACCTTGGCCGGATCAACCTCTATGCCCCTGTGGGAGATGATGTGGCCAAGCACCGTCCCTTGAGTCACCATAAAGTGACTCTTCTCCCAAGATAGAACCAAGCGAACCTCAATACATCGTTGAAGTACTCGGTCTAGGCGGTCAAGACAAGAGTCGAATCCTTCACCGTAAACCGAGAAATCATCCATGAAGACCTCCAAGCACTCCCCTACCATGTCCGAAAAGATCGACAGCATGCATCTCTGAAAAGTCGCAGGGGCATTGCATAGCCCAAATGGCATGCGTCGAAAGGCATATGTGCCGAAGGGACAGGTAAAGGCGGTCTTCGCCTGGTCCTCAAGAGCGATGGCCACCTGGTTGTAGCTCGAGTACCCATCCAGAAAACAGTAATGGCTCTTCCCTGCCAGTCTCTCAATGATCTGATCAATAAAGGGCAGGGGGAAATGATCCTTCTTGGTGGCCTGGTTGAGTCTCCTGTAGTCAACACAAACCCGCCAAGAAGTGGGTACTCGTGTAGCAATCTCCTCTCCAGACTCGCTAATCACTGTAGTGATGCCCGTCTTCTTGGGCACCACATGCAAAGGGCTTACCCACTTGGAGTCGGAGATGGGATAGATAAAATCAGCGCTCCACCATTTCGAAATTTCCTTCATGACAACCTCTCTCAGATTTGGGTTCAGCCGCCGTTGGAACTCACACGACGGCTTTGCCTCATCCTCGAGATAGATATGGTGGGAGCACAGGGCCGGACTAATCCCCTGGAGATCTGCTACGCTCCATCCTATCGCCTTGCGGTTCTTTTCAAGAACCCCCATCAAACGGGATTCCTGCTCTCCAGTCAAATCGGCTGAGATAATGACTGGGTACATCTCATGCTCACCCGCAAGGAATCTATACTTCAACGACGCAGGAAGTGGCTTCAGCTCTGGACAACTGGATGCTGGCAAATCTGGCTTCGAAAGAAGTCGTGTGTATGCTGCCAAATCTTCCCGGGAGAATGAGAACGTACTCTCGCAAACTGGATCTGGAGAAGGCTGCTCAACTGAACTGTCTCTGATCTGCTCGACATCTACCTCCTCCCTATCTGTAGGCTCAGTGGAAGTCAGGTCTGGCATGTAATCATCACAATCTGCCCAATCAAACTCTGACTCCGAGGGATTTGTGTCATCCATGGTGGCATCAGTACCACCATCATCACAAAAATCTGTGTCGGGGTCGAGGACCTGCTCTGCTGCCTCTAAAGTATTCTGAACCAGGAATGTGCTCTCCAAGCTCTCCTCTGCTATCATCTCTGCATAAGCGGTGTCTGAAAATGAGAGGATGGCCTGTGCTGCTGGGTCTGCCCAAACTACCTCATCGTCTGTGATCACAAAGTCACAGTCCTGGTGGATGTCTAGCCCGGCATCTATCAGCTGCTCTGTATCTGAAGTGGTCTCTGAGCATGATCTGTCTCTGGCTCTGCTGTCCTCGATCGTCTCTATTTGTACACTTTCTCCCTCGACGCGAAAGTATACCTTCCCGTTATCATGGTCAGTCATCGCCTTGGTTGTGGCCAAGAACGGACGACCGAGAATGATGGGGGTATCAGTCACGGACTCAGGGATCTCCATGTCCAACACTACGAAGTCCACAGGGAATTGCAGGCCCTGAATCGTGACGACAACGTCTCGCAACAACCCCTTTGGTCTCTTGACAGATCGATTAGCAAACTGAAGGACTGTCCTGCTCTGTCTAAGAGTGCCCAACTCGAAGCGGTCGAGAAGGGCTGCTGGAAGGAGGTTGATCAACGATCCGCTATCTAATAGAGTACGGTCGAACCTCTGCTCACTGATATGGCATCTGACATAAGGGGCTCCTGAATCTGGCCTCTTGGCCGGCAGACGGTTCTGGATCGCGAAACACGTGGCTTTCATCAGCACATGGATCTCTGAGTGGTGGTTCCTCCTCTTCCTCCTAACTGTGGTTCTGTCTCTAAGGGAACGCAGAAGAAGGGGAATGTGCTGCAAAGCCTCCTAAAGAGTCAGCTGTATGTGAAATCGATCTATCATCTGCTGGCTGAACTCTTCCTGATCTCTCTTTTTTGGATTTTCTTTTTTCTTCCCCTTCCCCATCTGAAGGGTTCTACGGAAGGGGATCACAGGGTCCTTCTCAGATAAAGGACTAGGAAAGGGTACAGGCGGTTCGACGACCGGATCCACACATACATCATGCACCACAGTGGGACCAGAAGAAAACAAACCCTTTCCTTTATTCACAGAAATATTCCGAGATACAGGTGCAGAAAAAGGAAAAACTACATGTCTCTCAGAAGTATGGGTGGCCTCAGTACCACCATCGGCTGGATCATCTGGAAGACTCGTGGCCTCAGTACCGTGTTCTGGTTCGGCATAGTGGGTGGCCTCAGTACCACCTCCTCAAACTGGTGAAAGGGAGGCCTCAGCACCGCCGGTGGAATCAGCATCCTTGGTGGCATCAGTACCACCGTCATCGTCTCTAGCGGTCTCAGTACCGCTCTCCTCCTCGTCGTCCAGTGCTCTAGGTGGATCCTCATGATGTGGCTCAGATGAGGCACCGCCTGCTGGCATCCTACTGCTCCTAAGTGTGACAAAATTAGTATCAAATAGATATCCAGTCATATCACCAAATGCAGCACTAGGAGTGGTATACTCAATACAAGCTACCTGCTCTGATTTCCGCTTCAGGCTGTTGGGGTTCGGCTCGATCTGGGCAGGGATGGCGGCCTTCCCTCTCACAATGTCCCGCATCTCCTGGCGGAACTCGTCCATCTCCCGTCGAAAAGTAGCATGCTGATCTGTGAGAATGCGAGCTATATCATCCAAGACAGGGTTCTCATGGGAACCCGATGGGTAGCCTCTCTGGTAGTGAGGCTGCTAGATCTGCTGCTGTGGCTGAGAGGGGTATGGGTGAGGCTGCTGCTGCTGCTTGTGAGGCTGATCTCGCCTCCAAGACTGTCCCTGCTGATAGGGACGAGGACCATAGGACGACTGCTGCTGCTGCTGTGATGGGTACACTGGGGGCTGCTGCTGCGGCTGGTGCTCTCTCTAATGACCGTACTGACCACCCTGTCCTGACGGCTGTTGCTGTAGCTGGGTACCTCCGGTCCCCCATCGGAATCCGGGATGGTCTCGTCGGATACCGGGCTGAGGGCGGTCATACCAAATCCCATTGACATCCATCAACGGCTCTTTGTCGTACTGGGGTGGCGGGAGCACTGCCAGAGGCCGATCCGGCTGGTATACCACCATCTGTAAGTCTGGAGATGGTGGTGACTGGTAGGTGGGCTGCGGCTACTGGTACGGCTCCGCCTGTACAAGATGAACCTGTCTAGGCTGCTGGTGTGAGATGGAGCGCTGGAACGAGCTGCTGCTGCCGCCGGAGTCGCCTCGCGACTGAAGACGGGGCTGGGAAGCCGTCTGTACCTCCTGAAGACACATGAGCTGGGTCTTCATGTCGCTCAGAGTCTGTGCCATCTGCTCCATCTGAGTGATGTCCTGGCACTGCTTCTTCTCAATCAGCTCCATCCGATCCAACTTCTCGCTAATGATACCCATGTCCGCAGCTGATGACTCTGCCTGTGCTGTTGTTACTTTGGACGAACAGGAAGGACCAGCATCGACCCGTGCTCTCCTCTGGTACTGCACGGGTCCTGGCTGCTGGGGTCTGCCCTGAGTGTACAACCGGGTCTGGGACATCACCATGTAGTTCTCGGCCATCTCCTCGTAGATGGCTGATGAATACCCATTCATCACTCTTTATTCTTATATTTTAGCTACAAAAACCTTTGCAAATGCATGTAGATATATGTAAATATGAATAAATTACCAAAAGCATGCATTGTGTAAAACCCTATAATTAGCATGTTTTTGTGCAAAAATAAAAGAATAAAGATTAAAAAGAAAAAGAGGGAAATATTTAGAATAACTATTGAGCAACCTAACCCAAGGGAGGGCTCAGCATGGGCCTGACCGCATAAAAGCCAAAGTAGAGGGAGATAGGGGCTCATGTGTAAATATTTGTGTAAATAAATAAAACTATATTTTCCTCACCCAAAAATATGCTTGTAAATACTTGTATATATTTATAAAAATATAAAAACAAAAGAAAAATTAAAAATCAAAAAGATCAAAAATACCCTTTCATCATGTACATAAACCATGTTCCTATATTTATTTAACCTTGTAAATAAATAAAGTTATTCTCCAAACTTTTTGTAAATATTCTATGATATATATTTTAAATGAATAAAATAAAAGAATCAAAACAAAGATCAAATAAAAATAACAAAAATCAAAAATGCAAAAATACATTGTACATATACCATGTATATAGATGTACATATCTATTTTTTTACCTATGTATATAAATAATAAAAATCAAATAAAAACATCCTTTTATTCCTTATTTTATTCTATAAATAAATAAAATATAAAATAAGGATAAAATTGTATAAAAATAATATATAAAAATCAAAATTCAAAACCCTATATATATTGTATATACCTATACCTAGTACATATTATGTATATAGCCTATTTTTATTTCCAACAATTAATTAAAAATCACAAAAAAATAGAGAAAAATAAAATAAATAAACATTTTTTATGTTTTAAGTTTTTGTAAATTCGGTCATTTTCTGGCTCAAAATAATTAAATAAAAATTCAAAGCTTGGCGGGCTCTGATTGGTCCACGGGGGATTGTTGACCCCAGGTCAACTCTCCCCCCAGGACCACCAGAGCCGGGTCCGTCCTGCCCGACCCGTTTTCTCCTATTTTTATCCGGCTTACCCGACCGCCATTAACCCTAACCCCGGGTCCGAATCATTCTCCTTGCATCCGACAGCCTCGCCGGAGCCGCTCCCTCGGGATCCGCGCGCTCCTGAGCTTGCCCGGACCCCCTCTTCTCGGACCCCTAGCCATATAAAGCTGGAGCTCAGCCGCCTTCCCACGCTATCTTTGGCTAGTTGTTTCCTCCTCCTGTGAGCTCCAGAGCAACCGTGAGAGTGACAGCTCGCGTCTGAGTCTGTCGAAGCGAGGAGAGGGAGCTTCGCCATCGATCCGGCGATACACCCGCCGTAGCTCCGCCACTTGAGCGAGCTTCGAGCCTCGGGCAGAGACATCCCTTGAGGCGACGACCGGGAGCTTCCCCAGCTCCGCCACAGTCTATTCCTTCACCCAGGTAACCTCTTAGCTCAGCCATTTCGTCTAATTTCCGTTTACCCCCGATTTGCGCCGCCGACATCTTTCTTCGATTCACCCCGGTTCCGATCACCATCCGACCATCGGACCCGACCTTCACGTCCACCTTCCTCCGCCGCACGTTCTGCACCCACTCACTCAACCCAGCTCGCACAGGAGCTGGGAACCGGGCTCCTCCGTCCACCACCTTCGCCGGAGCCCGCCACCCCGACGCACCAGCCACTTTCGCTCCGCCTAACTGGGTCGAGGCAGTTTGCCCTCGACCCGCGAGTCTTCTGAGCCCCTTTAAAGGTCATTCCGAGCCCAACTGAGGGCTTGGTCATTCAGGCCGGGAGACCCAGCTCCGCCGAAAGTGCCTGAGCTCCTCCGAGCTTGGGTCGATCATCGGAGCATCGCAGCAGACGCAGGAGCGCACCAGCATTCTTCTCCGATCATCAGAGCGCTCCGAGGAGGAAGCCAGCGCCCGCACGAGCCCGACGAAGCTCGCCGGGGACCAGTTCTTCCAGCATCCTCCAGAGTCGTCGGATTAGCCCTCAGCTCCAGAAGCCATCCTGACCGTTGGTTCCTGGAGCGCCCCTCGACGTCAGATCTGAGGTGACTGATCCGGACCGTTAGATCCACATGTGTCCTGGCCTAGACCGTTGGATCGACCAGAGCAGTACCAGCGTTGAGAGCCGCCCCATTTGGACCGTCCGATCTACACGTGGCAGCCATCCAGCCGCTCCGGTTAATAAAGGGTAATTTACCCTTAGGCCCTTATCTTTGCTTTATTTCGCATTAGTCCTGTAAATATTTAAGTACGTTGTTTTGTTTTAGGTTTATTTGCATAGAGGACCCTGCGCTTTAGTGTAATTGCATTTATACCCCTGCCTGTTGTGAGCCACGTGCTTCGTCACGTGTTATTTTGGTGTATTTGCAGTCTATGCCCTTGTAGTTCTGGATGTTCTTGAATGAATGAAACTTTTTAGTTAATTGCATTTATACCCCTGTGAATGCTTTATTCTCGCATGTGCGTTTTATTTTGGGTTATTTGCAACTAACCCCCCTGGACTTTTGGGACGTGTTACCAATAGGTCCTCGGGACTTATTTTCCTTACATATAGGTCCCTGAGTGCCCCAGGCACGCGCGTGGCGCGTGTTTTGTTGGGTATTTTGCACAAAGACCCCCAGAACTTTGGGTATTTGCATTTCAGTCCCTGTGCACAGTACCCTCTTGTCATTTTTGAATAAAATATCAAATCACCTCCAAATCTAATGAGAATTTGACACATGGCTCCTGCCATGGTGTAGGATTTTCGTAGAGTTTTGAGGATATTTTTGATTTTGTTTGGTATTTTTAAAAATTCAAAAACCTGTATTTTCGTAACTGTCTAGTTTGAAAAATCACAAAAAAATATACCAACTCCTTCAAAAATTCCCTAAAAATTAGTTCCTGTTTAGTTTCTTTTCCTTGATTTTCTAGCCAATTTTGGCTATTTTTCATCACTGAAAACCACTAAAAACTTAAAAACACTCAAAAACCCATAAAAATTCTAGTAAAAAAATTAAAAATCCAAAAACAATAAAATTGGTACCTAAATTTTCCTTGTTTTATCATCTTTACAGGAAAATTACCTCCAGGCCATTTCAAGGCTCTTAGATATTCTATCTAGGCTTTTTGGCTCGGCTGGACAGTACCCTTTATTTTGGCCACTGTTTGATTTTTAGAAAATAAAATACACATCAGAAAATTATCAAAAGTTCACCAAAAACATAAAAAAATATAGAACACATAAAATTATTTTTGTTTGGATTTTTGGTTGATTTTTGGTGCTTGAAATAATTTGTTGAATTGTGCTCTTCCTTGCTTTTCTTATTTTCTTAATAAACTTAAAAATCAAAAAAAATATAAAAATAATTAAAAACCACTAAAAATATTTTCTCCCTTTATTTTTGACTACTTCGTAGGCCTCTCGGCCAATCCGTGCTCCTTGAGTTCGACCCTGGGGGCTATACCAGGTTAATCACATAGCAGGACCGCTTCTTCGCTTTGATTGATTTTATTTATTTCGAGTGGTTCATTTTTCTTGATTGACACATCGTCAGAGTGACTGAGGTCGCAACGACCACTTCTGTACCTTTACCTTAGTCGCTCGGTTTTTCGTGTCATCAGAATGGCGTCGTTGCCGGGGAGCACAGCTTAGTAGTCGTTTTTCTTGAGTTTTTCCGCGGTTCTGATTTTCGCGGCTTTTTGTATAGATTTTAGTAGAAATATTTTTCTGATAGTTTCTGACAATAATTTGGACTGATCACTTGTCTCTTTTTCTTGTGAGGGCCCGAGGATCGAGGCGGCCGATTTCGAGAAGCCGACGCAACCGCGAGACTCGGAGGCGGCTCCCTTCTGCACGGAGCCGCAGGAGAGAGCGAGAGAGAGAGTTGAGTGGGTGAGATTAGATTAGGAATATTTGATTATTGTTGTAATAATACAGGGACTCAGACTGGACTTGGACTTGGTTGACCTAGCGGGTCTGTTTCGCCGAGCACCGGTGTGCTCGGGGGACCCTTAGGAGTTTTTCGCGGTTTTACGCGGCTTTATTTTCTTTCTTTTTACTGCCTTTACGGTTTTTAGCGGTTTTTCTCGAGCCCCTAGATTTAGGATTTTCTGTTTGACTGTGCCGTAATTAGTAGGATCCCCACACCTAATTAATTGCCTGTTCCTATAGAACGATAATTGGACCTACTAATAAATCACTAATAAAAATAGCTTAGTCGCTTTCCTGAGAGCCTACACGCCGCGAGCCTGCCCCGTCAAGCGCTACTCCTGAACTCGACTTGTCGAGAAGAGGAGGGGTGGGTCTAGACCGGACTCTTTGGATCGAGGGCGAGTGACTAAGCTAGACGGTTCTGTCGAGTAGAAATTGCCTGTTTAGGACTCGGTTTTCACCGCTGCACCATATAGGTAGTTTCTTTCCTGTCTTTACATTTATGCGCGGATCATATTGCATGTAGAGTGCTAGAGTCAGGTACGTCTTCCTTACTTTGCATGCATCATTGATTTCATCGTGCATCGGCTTTTTCGACTTCTCCCCCTGTTTTCGGACTTAATAATCAGGAGAACCGAAATATTTGTTAGGCCTTTTGTTTGATTTGAAAAATATTAAAAAAAAGAAAAACCATAAAATTGGGACTGGTTAACACTATTGATCTTAAAAGACGCTCACCCTAATAATTTTGTCTTGGGGAGAGCAACCCCCTCATTGTATGGTTTGGATGCACGAGAGAGTGACCCGCACCCTGGGTAGAACCCCCCGGTGCTAGTCCCGACTGATTACCGACTCTTCCGTGCGGGCCAGTCGGTTGGGATAGCATCGGATATCCTAACAGGTCACGTAAGCGCTCTGATATTTTGTGTGTTCACCAAATAAAATAGACAAGATAATTTGACCGAACTTTCACGGTCTTCAGCTCGCGTTGCGTTGGTGAACCGGGGGTTTGTTTGTGATCATAGTTGCTCCAGATCTCATCCGCCTTACTCGCCAGATCAAGATGATGGGTAGACGGTCTCTTAGGCAGCCTCTGGCTGCACCACTTTCGGGCACGTCTACCTCATCATCTAGGTTGGTCGCGAGAGCCCAGACCCGCTCTCCGAGCCCGAGTACGATTCCACCCTGTTCCCCCTCGACCCCCTTTCTATCCTGCCTGAGAGACACGAGCCCGAGGAGAGACTGATTGATTTGACAGCACCTGAGTTGGGCTCGTTTGATTTTGCAGACGTCGCTATGGCCGGAGTCGGCAATTCCGATGATCACTCCCGTCAGCCTGAACACTTTGTACTTGACCAGGGAGCGATCAACTCCACCCTGATCGCATCACTTGAGACAGTCCAGCAGCAGTTACGCGATCAGGGAGCGTTTATGATTGAGATGAGGAGAGAGTTGGAGAGGCTCAGAGTAGAGCGAGACCAGCAGAGCGAGCCTGAGGAGATACCTGATGCAGAGGCACGAGCCGCAGCAGCAGAAGCAGCAGCCGCCGCGGCCGGAGGACCACCTAGACCGATGCGGGAGTTGCACAACCCCGGATCTACACTGATGCACCATTGGGTGGTGGTACCTGCTATCGTGGGGGACTTCAAGTTCCCCCCGAACACCCTGCAGATGCTTCCCCGTTTTCATGGACTTGCCACTGAGGAGCCCCACCTCCACCTCCAGGAGTTTCTGATGATTTGCAGCACTGTCCATGACCGCCTTGTGGACCAGGACACGATCAGGATGATCGCCTTCCCCTTTTCACTGGCAGATAGAGCAGCCACCTGGATGAAACACTTGGGGAAGTTTGTCTACACCTGGGAGCAGCTCCGCACCGAGTACTTGAACAAGTACTATCCACTCGGGCGGACGAATGCAGCGAGGGCCCTGATCAGCAACTTCTCCATGCTCCCCAACGAGCAATTTCACGAGGCATGGGAGAGGTTCCGAGAGCTCACAGACAGATGCCCGCACCACGACATCACGAAGCCGAACCTTGTTCAGAGCTTTTTCAACGGGTTGACACCAGAGCTCCAGGGCCTGGTGAATGCTTCTTGCGGTGGGTCATATTTCGCCAAGGATCACGACCAGGTCTGGGCCCTTTTTGAGGAGATGGCTGAGAATTATATGGTGATGTCCCAGACCCGGTTATATACACAGAGACCTCAGCCGCATCAGCCAGGACCCGTGCAGTACCAGCGGATAGCACGTGTAGATGCAGGTCCATCCAGTTCGTCCGCAGTCGCAGCAACACAGTTAGAGTCGTCCGCTGCGGACATGGGTATCATCAGCGAGAAGTTGGACCGCATGGAGCTGATTGAGAAGAAGCAGTGCCAGGGTATCACTTAGATGGAGCAGATGGCACAGACTCTGAGCGACTTGAAGACCCAGCTCTTGTGTCTTCAGGAGGCACAGACGACTTCTCAGCCCCGTCTTCAGTCGCGAGGCGACTCTGGCAGCAGCAGCAGCTCGTCCCAGCGCTCCAGCACCCTTGTGCAGCCTAGACAGGTTCACCTTGTACAGGTGGAGCCGTACCAGCAGCCGTGGCCCACTTACCAGTCCCCGCCATCTCCAGAGATGCAGATGGTGGTCTACCAGCTGGACCAGCCTCTGGCAGTACTCCCGCCAGCCCCCTACGATGCAGAGCCGTTGATGGATGTCAACGGGATTTGGTATGACCGCCCCCAGCCTGGGATCCGACGAGACCATCCCGGATTCAGGTGGGGGAGTGGTGGTGCCCAGCCCCAGCAGCAGCCGTCAGGTCAGGGAGGGCAGTACCCCCAGCAGAGAGATCACCAGCAGCCGCAGCAGCAGCCCCCAGCATACCAGTAGCACCAGCCATCATCTTTCGGTCCTCGTCCCTATCAGCAGCAGGGACAGTCGTGGAGACGTGAGCAGCAGGCTCACCCAGTTCAGCAGCAGCACCCTTCCTCATACCCCTCTCACCACCAGCAGCAGTTCCAGCAGCCTCAGCACCAGAGAGGCTACCCGTCGGGCTCCCACGAGAGCCCCGCTTTGGACGACATCGCCCGCCTCCTCACGGACCAGCAGGCCACATTCAGACGGGAGATGGACGAGTTCCGCCAGGAGATGCGGGACTTGGTGAGAGGGAAGGCCGCCATTCCAGCCCAGATTGAGCCGAATCCGAATAACCTCAAGAGGACATCTGAGCAGGTAGTACACACTGAGTTTGCCACTCCTAGTGACCCGTTTGTTGATTCATCTTCGGATCTATTTGATGCTGATTTTGTCATACTTAGGAGCGGTAGGACCCCAGCAGGCGGCGGCGCCTCATCTGAGCTTCACCACGAGGATACGTCAGAGGCGCCACATGAGGAGGAGGAGAGCGGTACTGAGGTCGCTCCAGATGATGACGGTGGCACGGAGGCCACCAAGGATGTTGATCCCACCAGCGGTACTGAGGCCGCCGCGTCACCAGTTCGAGGAGGTGGTACTGACGCCACCCGTTTAGCCGAGCCATCCCGCGGTACTGATGCCGCGAGACGTCTACCAGCAGAAGCAGAGCCAGCCAGAGGTGGTACTGAGGCCACCGGTGTTTGTATTGAGAGAGATGTTGTCTTTCCTCGCCTTGATGTATCTCAGAACTTTGATTCGAATAAAGGAAAAGGTTTAGTTTCTTCTGGTCCCACTGTGGTGCATGATGTATGTGTGGATCCGGTCGTCGAACCATCTAGGCCTTTTCCTAGTCCTTCAACTGAGAAGGACCTTGTGATCCCCTTCCCTAGAGCCCTTCAGATGGGGAAGGGGAAGAAAAAAGAAAATCCGAAAAAGAGAGAGCTTGAGGAGTTCAGTCAGAGCATGATCGATCGATTCCACATCCAGCTGACCCTCCAGGAGGCTTTGCAGCACATCCCCCTTCTCCAGTGTTCTTTGAGAGACAGGACTACAGTCAGGAGGAGGAGGAGGAACCACACTTCAGAGATTCACGTGCTGACCAAAGCCACGTGTTTTGCGATCCAGAACCGCCTGCCAGCCAAGAGGCCAGATTCAGGGGCCCCGTATGTCAGATGCCAGATTAGTGAGCAGAGGTTCGACCGTACTCTTCTAGATAGCGGATCGTCGATCAACCTTCTTCCGACAGTCCTTCTCGACCGCTTCGAGTTGGGCACTCTTCGACAGAGCAGGACAGTCCTTCAGTTCGCTGATCGATCGGTCAAGAGGCCGAAGGGGTTATTACGAGACGTTATCGTCACGATTCAGGGCCTGAAATTCCCCGTGGACTTCGTAGTGTTGGACATGGAGATCCCTGAGTCAGTGGCCGATACCCCCATCATCCTCGGTCGTCCATTCTTGGCCACAGCCAAGGCGGTGACTGATCATGATAGCGGGAAGGTGTACTTTCGCGTCGAGGGCGAGAGTATACAAATAGAGACGGTCGAGGACTACAGAGCTAGAGAGAGAGCCCGCTCAGATGCGAGTGCAGATTCAGAGCAGCTGACAGACACAGAGCCAGACATCCACCAGGACTGTGATTTTGTGATCACAGACGATGAGGCAGCTTGGGCAGATCCTACAGCATAGACCATCCTCTCATATTCAGATACAGCTGATGCCGAGATGATAGCAGAGGAGAGTCTGGAGAGCACATCCCTGGTTCAGGATACCATAGAGGCAGCAGAGCCCGTCCTTGATCGCGACACGATGTTTAGTGATGGTGGTGCTGAGGCCACCTTGTTTTTCGGTGGCACTGATGCCACCGCGATTGATACAAATCCCTCGGATTCAGAGTCTGATTGGGCCGATTGCTATGATCAGATGCCAGACCTGAGTCCACCTGAGCCTTTAGATGAGGAGGAGGTAGATGCAGAGCCGAGCAGAGACAGTGCAGTTGAGAAGCCTTCTCCCGATCCAGTTTGCGAGAGTACGCTTTCACTTTCCCAGGCAAAGTTGGCAGACTTAGCAGCTTTCACTCAGTTTCTTCCGCAGCCAGATTTGCCAGCACCCAGTATTCCAGAGCTGAAGCCGCTCCCTACTTCGCTGAAGTATCGATTCCTTGCGGACGATCCAGAGATGTACCCAGTCATCATCTCCGCCGAGTTGACTGGAGAGCAAGAATCCCGTTTGATGGGGGTTCTTGAAAAGAACCGCAAGGCGATCGGATGGAGCGTAGCGGATCTCCATGGGATTAGTCCATCAGTGTGCTCCCACCATATCTATCTCGAGGAGGGGGCGAAGCCGTCGCGTGAGTTCCAGCGGCGTCTGAACCCCAACCTGAGAGAGGTTGTGATGAAGGAAATATCGAAATGGTGGAGTGCAGATTTTATTTATCCCATTTCTGACTCCAAGTGGGTCAGCCCCTTGCATGTGGTGCCCAAGAAGACGGGCATCACGACTGTGATCAGTGAGTCGGGAGAGGAGATCGCTACACGAGTACCCGCCTCTTGGAGGGTCTGCGTTGACTACAGGAGACTCAACCAGGCCACCAAGAAGGACCATTTCCCCCTGCCTTTTATTGACCAGATCATTGAGAGACTGGCAGGGAAGAGCCATTATTGCTTCCTGGATGGGTACTCGGGCTACAACCAAGTGGCCATCGCTCCTGAGGATCAGGAGAAGACCACCTTTATCTGTCCCTTCGGCACATATGCTTTTCGACGCATGCCATTTGGTCTATGCAATGCCCCTGCGACCTTTCAGAGGTGCATGCTGTCGATCTTTTCGGACATGGTAGGGGAGTGTTTAGAGGTCTTCATGGACGATTTCTCGGTCTACGGCGACGGATTCGACTCCTGTCTTGACTGCCTAGACCGAGTACTCCAGCGATGTATTGAGTATCATTTGGTTCTATCTTGGGAGAAGAGTCACTTCATGGTGACTCAAGGGACGGTGCTTGGCCACATCATCTCCAACAGGGGCATCGAGGTTGATCCGGCCAAGGTTGATGTCATTAGGAAACTCGCACCGCCGTCCAATCTGAGGCAGCTACGGTCATTCCTGGGGCACGTTGGATTTTATAGGAGATTCATTCAGGATTTCAGCAGGATTGCCCGACCGTTGACTGACCTCTTGACGAAAGACACCGAGTTCCTTGTCGATGACAAGTGTCTCTCGTCCTTTGCGACTCTCCAGCAGTGCGTGATTGAGGCTCCTATCCTCCAGCCGCCTGATTGGTCTCTCCCATTCGAGATCATGACGGACGCCTCCGACTTTGCCGTGGGGGCAGTGCTGGGACAGAGGAGGGATGGATTTCCGTTTGCCATACACTACGCTAGCCGCACATTGGATTCCGCTCAGCGGAATTACACGGTCACAGAGAAGGAGATGCTAACCGTAGTGTTTGCCCTAGATAAGTTCAGATCGTATATCATTGGATCTAGAGTGACTTTGTTTACAGATCACACCGCCTTCAGGTACCTCATGGCAAAGAAGGATGCCAAGGCCAGACTGACTAGAGCATCCTGAGGAGTCTGAGCAGATTGACCCCATTCGAGATACCTTCCCAAATGAGGCGATCCTTGCTATCGCCTCACTCCCGTGGTACGCCAATATTGTGAACTTTATCGTTGCTGGGAAAGTCCCACAAGATTGTCCCAGGCAGAGACTTGAGACCTTCCTTGCGAAGGCCAAGTCCTACCACTGGGAGGATCCCATCCTTTACCACGAAGGAGGGGATAGCGTCTGGCGTCGGTGTATACCTCAGGAGGAACACCATAGCGTCCTCACTTACTGCCACAAGCTTGAGGCAGGAGGACATCATTCTGGGAGGAGAACGGCACAGAAAGTGCTCCACTCCGGCTTGTGGTGGCCTACCCTCTTCAAGGACTCTGATGAGTTCGTGAAGAGGTGTACTAACTGTCAGAGGATGGGCACTTGTGGACAGCGTGATATGATGCCGATGCAGCCCATTCACTTCTGTGAGGTTTTTGACGCATGGGGCATCGATTTCATGGGTCCATTCCCTAAGAGTTAGGGATTTGAGTACATTCTGTTGGACGTTGATTATGTTAGTCGTTGGGTTGAGGCCATCCCCGCCTGAGCCGCTGATGCGAGGACAGTTTGCAGATTTTTGAGGAAGCACATCATCACGCGGTTCGGGGTTCCACGTGTTCTGATTTCTGATGGGGGGTCTCATTTCATCAACGACCAGGTGAAGGCCCTTGCTAGCGAGTTCAGTATAGACCATCGTGTTGCCACACCTTACCATCCACAGACGAATGGTCTAGCTGAGGTGTCGAATAGGGAGATCAAGACTATCTTGCAGAAAGTCGTCCGCCCTGACCGAAAGGATTGGTCACAGCTTTTGGACTCGGTCTTGTGGGCATATAGGACCTCTTTCAGGACACCATTGGGCACATCTCCCTTTCGCCTCGTATATGGCAAGCCGTGCCATCTACCTGTTGAGCTGAGGCACAAGTCACTTTGGACAGTCACAGATATTCTTATGGATCCAGATGGTGTAGGAGACCAGAGGAGGGCAGAGTTGGCTGCCCTGGAGGAGCTTAGAGATACAGCTTTCTCAAGCAGCCTACAGTATAAGGAAAGAGTGAAGGAGTGGCGTGATTCTCATATCAACCACAAGCATTTTGAGATTGGACAGAGAGTATGGCTGTTTGATGCGAGGCTTCGTTTGTTTCCAGGGAAGCTGCAGAGCAAATGGAAGGGACCCTACTTGGTCAGAAAGGTACACGACAATGGTAGCATTGATATATCCGAGTTGTCTTCTGAGAGTACCTTTCGAGTGAACGGCCAGTGGCTCAAGCCATTTCTAGATCATGAGCCGCGGGACGTTATTGTTGCCCCTATTCATTTTGCGTGAGATGTCGTCTCTTGACTCACATCTTTTGCATCTCACGCCTGATTTTCACTGTTCCTCCGCCCTGTATAGAGCCAGTTGTCCATATCATTCTATTCTTTAGTCCCACATCCCTTTTCTCATCTTATGATTATGCTATACTTAGGGTGTACTTTACCCTAAGTATAGGGGGAATGTAGGACCTGCGGGTATTCTTTTCATTCTTTCTGCTCCTGTTTTGCTGCCTATACTTAGGGATATTTTACCCTAAGTATGGGGGGGCAGACTCTGTATCTTCTTCACTCGGATTTCCCTTCATGTACAGCTTGCTATACTTAGGATTAGTTAATCCTAAGTATAGGGGGAAACCACTGAGTCCCTCTCATTCTATTCATTTATTCATTTCTGTACTCAGTAATTCCTCTTCACTTCCCTTTTACTAAGCACGAGTTATGTCTTCTTCATCGCTCTTGATCACTCTGAGGACATCGTTCGAGCTAAGTATAGGGGGGTGTGTATATATTTCATATATACTTTAGCCGTAACTCGTACTTTGTGTGAGTGTGTTAATAAATAAAATGGCTAAAAATCACATTAGCCATAACTCGTACTTTGTGTGAGTGTGTTAATAAATAAAATGGCTAAAAATCACAAAAATTAAAAATTTTTCATGTACATAAACTTCTTTTATTTGCACATACATAGCTAGTGTACAAAGTATTTTTGTAAAAATGATTTCAAAAACCTTTTGTGTAAAGCTTGTGTAAATATTTTTGTATCAAAATTATGTATATAGTACAAAATTTTTCTAAAATGTTTTGAAAATCAAAAGTTTGCAAAACTCTTGTGTAAATATGTGTAAATATCTTCTTGCAAAACTTGCACCTCATGCATCATTCATCCATGATTTCAAAACATTTTTCAAAAATTTTGCACGATTGTAAATTTGTGTAAATAAGCATCTTGTGTGCATATATGTATATAGTTTTTCTGGATGAGAGTTGACACTTAAGCTAAGCCTGGAATTAAATTGAGAAATGGAGCTTGAATAAGATCTTAATCCACTTAACTTTAAGAGGAACCTTATAGGACTTAGGGTTAGGGCTTTTCAGGTCCATAAGGACTTAATTCTTTGAGTCCACTAGGCTATGAGCATATGTCATCTTGATGAGCCTAAGTAGAGCACTTAACAACACACGCATGACTCTTAGAGACAATGGCTTGACTTGCACCAGCACTTTACACATGGCTCTCCACGGATGAGGTGGTGAGGAGGCAGTTTCCTTTGGCTTGGGGTAGCATATGAGGGTAGTACTTCTAGGCGGAACCTCTCTTCTTCTTCTAGTGAAGGAAGTGCGTCTCAACTTGGTCTAGTGGTGATGAAGGCTAAAGACAGAAGCTGTGGGTTGCAATAAAGCTTCAAAAGAGGGATAGTCTACTGGCTCAAGAGGAAAATTTCTTGTATATATGTTGCACCATGTAGATATGTTGTATAGAAGTCCTTGAAAAAAAATGCAAAATGCAAAAAGAACTCCAAAAAAGTGGTCGGTCGGATTGAAAATTTAATAACCCCACTGGAGTGTATATAGTCAAATAAAGCAAAAGCTTATGGTATCCATGTTACATCTCATGAAGCTTGCAGCGGGAGACTTAGCTACACTGGCTGAGCTTCCAAAAGTCTATACTTCTTCCCCCTCTTCTTGAGCCGGTTGCACTTGAACTTAGAAAGGAATACCCCGCTTCTCGAGGAAAGAGTTGCTAGACTGAGGCATTAGAGTTACCAGGTTGAGGGAGGTTGTTTCTTTGTTACTTCTGAGGTGGGGAGCCACATATCACTTACACTGCATGGAAAGATTCATGGTCATTAGAGTTTGTGTATGTAGACTTGTTCTGATCTGGTTTATTGAGGAGTCTTGCCCATAGATTGGTGGAACTTGGAGGCTGTTGAGTTTTAAGCTTAAGTCCAAATAAGGTTCCGACACATTAATAATCCAAAGATCTGATCGAGCTCCATATTTCAAATTAATGAAGGAAAGTTTAATAATTCAACCTTGATCCATATACATTCCCCTCTTTTTCTTTTTCTTTCTTTCTTTTTCACTTCTTTTTCAAATAAGTGTTTGCTAAGGGACTAGCAAAGTTAAGTATAGGGGGGTCATGAATACCCATTCATCACTCTTTATTCTTATATTTTAGCTACAAAAACCTTTGCAAATGCATGTAGATATATGTAAATATGAATAAATTACCAAAAGCATGCATTGTGTAAAAACCTATAATTCGCATGTTTTTGTGCAAAAATAAAAGAATAAAGATTAAAAAGAAAAAGAGGGAAATATTTAGAATAACTATTGAGCAACCGAACCCAAGGGAGGGCTCAGCATGGGCCTGACCGCATAAAAGCCAAAGTAGAGGGAGATAGGGGCTCATGTGTAAATATTTGTGTAAATAAATAAAACTATATTTTCCTCACCCAAAAATATGCTTGACTTGTATATATTTATAAAAATATAAAAACAAAAGAAAAATTAAAAATCAAAAAGATCAAAAATACCCTTTCATAATTTACATAAACCATGTTCCTATATTTATTTAACCTTGTAAATAAATAAAGTTATTCTCCAAACTTTTTGTAAATATTCTATGCTATATATTGTAAATGAATAAAATAAAAGAATCAAAACAAAGATCAAATAAAAATAACAAAAATCAAAAATGCAAAAATACATTGTACATATACCATGTATATAGATGTACATATCTATTTATTTTACCTATGTATATAAATAATAAAAATCAAATAAAAACATCCTTTTATTCCTTATTTTATTCTATAAATAAATAAAATATAAAATAAGGATAAAATTGTATAAAAATAATATATAAAAATCAAAATTCAAAACCCTATATATTTTGTATATACCTATACCTAGTACATATTATGTATATAGCCTATTTTTATTTCCAAAAATTAATTAAAAATCACAAAAAAATAGAGAAAAATAAAATAAACATTTTTTATGTTTTAAGTTTTTGTAAATTCGGTCATTTTCTGGCTCAAAATAATTAAATAAAATTTCAAAGCTTGGCGGGCTCTGATTGGTCCACGGGGGATTGTTGACCCCCGGTCAACTCTCCACCCAGGACCACCAGAGCCGGGTCCGTCCTGCCCGACCCATTTTCTCCTATTTTTATCCGGCTTACCCGACCGCCATTAACCCTAACCCCAGGTCCGAATCATTCTCCTTGCATCCGGCAGCCTCGGCGGAGCCGCTCCCTCGGGATCCGCGCGCTCCTGAGCTTGCCCGGACCCCCTCTTCTCGGACCCCTAGCCATATAAAGCTGGAGCTCAGCCGCCTTCCCACGCTATCTTTGGCTAGTTGTTTCCTCCTCCTGTGAGCTCCAGAGCAACCGTGAGAGTGACAGCTCGCGTCTGAGTCTGTCGAAGCGAGGAGAGGGAGCTTCGCCATCGATCCGGCGATACACCCGCCGTAGCTCCGCCACCTGAGCGAGCTTCGAGCCTCGGGCAGAGACATCCCTTGAGGCGACGATCGGGAGCTTCCCCAGCTCCGCCACAGTCTATTCCTTCACCCTGGTAACCTCTTAGCTCAGCCATTTCGTCTAATTTCTGTTTACCCCCAATTTGCGCCGCCGACATCTTTCTTCGATTCACCCCGGTTCCGATCACCATCCGACCATCGGACCCGACCTTCACGTCCGCCTTCCTCCGCCGCACGTTCTGCACCCACTCACTCAACCCAGCTCGCACAGGAGCTGGGAACCGGGTGAAGGAAATGGTTAGATCCTCAAGCGCATCACGGAAGCGTGATCGTCGTATCGAATACGACGAAGAACGACTAGTCGCACTAGTTGTTCTATGCAGCGGAAATTAAAAAATTTTCATGTGACGAAACCACATGATCCAAGAACACTTCTCGGATCGTTTCGTCTAAACCACAACCAAGTATTAGGTTTACCTCTTGAAGCGTGGTTGCGATCAAGTCTCTGAACGAAGAGACCTCCTGTCTCAAGTCCGATCCGTCAGAGGAGACGCTTGCGAGCGCGGGGATGAACCGCGTGCTTCTCGCAATCCATGTTGATGATCCAAGCGGCGGATCTCCTGATCTCGACACACGAGATCCGATGTCTTCTTCACGAGCGGGGCGCACCGAAGGAGACGGAGATCCACGAGCAAACCATCGGGCAACATAACGACGATGCCGCGGCGATGGAGAACCTCTCTAGGGCATCCATGGTGGACGGCCACATGAGAGAGATGGAGAGAGGACGTGTAGAGAGAATGAGAGAGAGAGAGAGATTTGTTGCCTCAACTTATGTGTCAAGAAGAGCAATGGAGTGCCTCTCCTTTTATAGGATTTTGGGATCCATGGATCTCAATCCATGTGTCAACACAAATCCAATGGTCCACATCAATTTGTGTTTCTTTCAATGGTCATGATTTGTTGCTAAAAACACAACAACAATTAATTTAATTTAAATTAAATATATGTTGATAAATCAACACAATTTAATTACAAAATTAAATCATCAATACATGGAGATAATGAAAGGAGAGAAAGCCTCCTTCCATGTGGAGAGGGGGGACAGCCTCCCTTTCCTAATGGGAGTGGTGGCCGTCCACCCTCCTCCATTAGGAAGGTGGCTATTTCACCTTTTATGTAATCTCCATTATTTGCAACAACTTTTGTTGCAAATTATTTCACAAAAAATAAATCCAATTTATTTTGTGAACATTGCAATCATGCCATTGAAAAATCGTGAATCACATTCACAACCCAAAACAAAATGTAAATTACATTTTCAATTTGATGTCCAATGTGAATCCAATTCACATTAACATTTAATTAACAAATGTAAATTACAAATAGCTCTCTCTTATATATTATAAATCACATTTATAATATATATGACTAATATGGATATTGCTATCCACATTATTCATATCCATGATAATTAAATCATATTTAATCATCTTGGATCTCTATTCTCTTGTGTCCAAATAATATGAATCACATTCACATTATTTACATCTTTGATAATCTAATTATCTAAGATAGCTCTCTTTATAATATGAATCAAATTCATATTAATCATGATAATTAAATCACATTTAATTATCCATATTCTCAATGCTCGGATACATATATCAATAATAGAATTATCCATGAACTCCTTCAAGGATAATGCACTTTCTCCGCAGATACTTGGAGATAAGGACAGGGTGATTGTATTGTTCCACGTATAGTGACATGGATATTGAGATCGTATCTCAAATCCAGATCGCGGGCCTCCCATAGATGCTTGATTAAATCAAGACTGTAAATCTAATCTTCTCATTGTATCTGAATCACATTCAGATTAATGTCCAATACTTGGACCAAGATTAGATCACTTCTCTACTGAGAGGAGTCACTAAAATCCAGACCCGTTCCATCACTCCCTAGGAATGGAAGCGTCATGGTTATACAATCGTTTATGATCACATCACCCTCAGGTATTCCCAATACCTGTACATCCTGCATACTGGAAGACTCAGACTAAACCCGAAGTATTCGATCAACTTTATACTGTCTACTTCATGGTTTTATCAGTAAGTTTCTCATTCGATCATTGGGAGTCGGTATTGATCATATACTTTCCAAAAGCATATATCATACCTAGGTCTTGATCATATACTTTCCAAAAGTATATATCAAACCTACAAATTCAGTCAAGCTTTCAAAGCGAGACGACCGTACGCACGGAATTTGATTCTTCCCAATATCTCATGAGTGAGCTCATGTCTTCCGGTTCAGTAACTGAACCTGTATGATCCCTTTGAGAGATCGTATTACTCATATGCCCTTATATGCACACCAGGGCGCCGGTGTATAGACCTTGATTAGGTCATCAACCTATTGGTCTGCCAAATGTACATACTTAGACATATAGCAACACATCTGTCTCCGGTCAGAGGATGCGTGCCTATATCATGACAGCATATGATATAGGACTTTGGTTATCTCGATCTCGTTAAGTCAACTCTTTGACCTAACTAATCTGACACCTCTGAATCTCTATTCCTATGCAGAGGACCTGCATCAAGAGGTCGGTCAGATATCAGCCTTCAGAGATAAGGATTGACATCTCCTACTCAGGCTGGAGATCATCTCTTAACAATCATCTGACGGTGCTTGATGAGTCCTCAATCTAACTCTTTAGATATTCATCCAAGCACCAGCCTCTATGATTCAATAGTTGAATCAACAGCTGTATGATCATCAAGATGGCCATGGTACATAACCCTAATTGTACTAAGGGACCTATTATGCAAATTATGTATTCTTCATTTCAGATTAAGGAGTGAATTGCAATAACATTTATTGCATAATGGCTCGCCGTGGGCTCGCATTTCCAACAATCTCCCACTAGCCCAAAGAGCCATTAATGGGCTAATCATTTAAACCCGCATTCATGTGATAATCATAGGCTATTTAGAAAATAGCTAGGTAAGCTGATCAGTCACTCTGTTCCCGCGAGACTATGCCAAGTCCTTTTACGACACTTGCATATCCCCAGTAACAGTGCTCGCATCTAATGCGAATGTTGCATCTCATGCAACCAATACTCAATCTAGTTGGTTACATTGTCCCTGACATCATAACCAGTATCCCCATAATCCTTATTAGAATACCTTCATTCCCGGAGATCTCTATCTCCTAAGGTATCTAAAGTTTAGACCTTTATAGATCACTATCTACATGGTCTTAAACTTTTGAAGATAAGACTTTGAGATTAATATCTCAAAAATCTCCTCATCTATGAAGATTTTGTTATTACTGCAATCAAGTGTTTTATCTCTACGGTAGGATTAGTAACAATTTACTACTCCCACTGCATGACAGACATCTGGTATTTGTACACTCTAGCATACACTCAGCTTCTCGTAACTAATGCACAAGTGCAAGTAGTTGTAGCATTTACTTCCTCAACTCTTTGAGGTGCTATCCCTTAAGATAGGTCAGTACCATATCTTAAGGGTTAGAAGCCTTTCTTGGAATTTCTATGAATAGAATATGTCCAAGGTATACTACAAATGTGACAGTCCAATTATCCTCTTCTCTTGGCTTCTGAACAACATCAGAACTAAGATCTAAGAGGTATCTTTGAAATCATATTTCAAGATATGGAATAACCAGAGAATAAAACACTTATTATTATCCTTATATCATTCTAAATGATCAGGATATCATCTACATTCAGCAAGATGAATACAAAGGCACTCCCACTAAGCTTCACATGGTTCATCAAGATTCTATCTGAAATCATAACAATTATAATTCCATCAAATCTTATGGTCCAACTTCAAGAAGCTTATTTGAGTCCATAGATGGATTCCTTAGTTTGCACACCTTGCTTTCCTCAACCATGAAGCCCTGGGGCTACTTCATGTGAATATCCTCAAAGAGGTATTCGTAGAGGAATGCAATATTGACTTACATCTTGAAGATGCAATAGTCAAGTTGTGTAGCTAAGGTTAGCAACATTCTGATGATTTTAAGCATGGTCACTGAAGAGCAAGTCTCATTGCAAGCAATGTCTTCTCTTCCGGTGTGTGGCTCATGGCTACGAACCGTGCTTTGAAGGTCTCTACCTTCTCATCAGGTTCCCTTTCTCTTGAAGATCCATTTACACCTTTACATGTATTACCCATATAGGTGGATCCTCGAGGGTCCATATACAACACTTGTATATGAAGTCTACGTTAGACTTTTATTGCTAAAATCCATCTTTCCATGTCATGATCCTTAGGAGCTTCATCACATGAAGTCCGATCATTGTCAGATTTTTCTGACACATGGAATCCATCCTCAAACTCATTTGAAGAGGTATTAGTGTTTCATTTTTAATTGTCCTCTTAGTTTCCAATTTCAGGAGCCTCATTATCTTCTCAAGATAAATGAGTTCCTACACTTCATTTTCATCTTGATTCTCAAGAGTCTCAACATCTAAGAATCACATTCTTAGAGATGAGATATTTTAAGAATCTCAAGGTCATAAAGTAGGTATCCAATGCCATCCTTTATTTTTCTAATGAAGTAGCACTCTCAAGTGCTAGATTCCATCTTGCATGGAACCTTATTAAGGATATACATTGTAGTCTCTACTACACATATATACCTGGAAACTAAGGGATAATTATGCTAAAATTCATCATTGATAAGATCATGTCACACATGATCCAATTGTATCTGCCTATAACTCTATTGAGTTAAGGTGTGTTAGGAGGATTGAGATAGAAATGATATTCATATCTCTATAAGGTAATCTTTGAATTTATCTAGTAGGTACTTGCTACCTAGATTAGATCAAATTCATTTTATCTTCCTTCAAACTTTGGTTCTAAACCAAAAATAATGAAATCTTTGAACATTTCAAAGGTTTCTTAGGTGAAGAGAAGAAATCTCATATCATACATAATCATCAACAGATATCACATATCCATAATGTTTACTATGATATAGATGATCTACATACATCAATATGCATGAGATCCTGAATACCTTGGCATCTTACACCTTTCTCTAAGAATGGTGTATTGGACATTTTTCTTTGAATACAATATTCATAAGTATGTAAGTTTTGAAATTTTAGACATTCTAAAGTTTCATCTCTTACTAGTCTATTGATCAAATCAATAAACAAATGTCCAAAGATTGATGCTAGATCATTGTCAAATGATCTTCATCCTCCTATTGATCTTAAGGTTTAATTTCAGTATTTAGAAATGTTAATGAACCATTCATTAATTTTCTAATTTAGTGAAGTCCACTAGATTATTAGATTACTATCTGAAATATATACATCATAACTCTTTATGATAGTTCTATCTCAGATTCATGTTTATTTCTAACATTTAGAAACAAACAATGAGTGTATTCTTATATCTAGGTCATAGAGACATTCTCTAAGACTAAGGACTCTCCCACTGAAATTAACAAGTCTATCAATCCAACAGAGATTGTTGAAACAATTGCATCAATATCCATGTGGATAACTATAAACCTTTAAGATCAATTTTTCCAGTCTTCTAAAACATATGCAACCTATTGCAAATGTCATCAGAAGATTGAGATACAATTATTTGACTTTATCTTATCAATGATTTATGTAGATTAATCTGATGCTCCATCCGAGTCCTTCTCTAAGGATTCCAGATAGACTTGATAGTCATACTATCAACACATCAACTTATTGCAGTATTGGCATTCATCCAACTCTTCGGATGACATATGGAAGTCAAAGATTTATAGTCAACTCTTTGACCATACTTCTTACTCGGGTCCAACCCATGCTTCCACTGCGCTCCCTTTATCTATAAGCAACCATTGCTTAAGACTAAGGATCTCTTATGTAAGAGCATTTCAACATTTATACATGCTTCATTAAATTCATACAATATGAATATTATGAAGCTTCATGAATGACCAGAGTATAGATAGTAGAATGATGACACTCATCATCTACATCCATCTAAACTCTTAAAACATAGGTTCAGGTAGGTACTCAAACAATTTGAATAAGCATCTCTTATAGAGCCACCATTCTGCATGATGCAGTGAACCATCTCATTCATGTTAAATGTCAAGAGCACATATGTATGCCCGAATATCTTCATAAATTTTATAAGGATTATTTGACAATTGCGATCATCATCGACATGTCACTTCCAAAGTACATCCGATGAGAGATCAAGACTATAGAGACATACAAACCCTAGGGTTGTAGTCTTATTATCTATTTAATTGTCATTCCTCATTATTATGAGGAAACTTGCTCATTGCAACCACATACATTATGTGTCCAACTGCAAGTACAATATCTGGATTATGAGTCCAATCCAAGATATTTCACTGGTTATTATTGAGTATATCATTGAGTGGGTTTTAATGAAGGATTATCTGAAATAAGAAATTTGCATAAATATATAAATATATATATTTTACTTTGATTTAGGATTTTTTATATCAAAGTTGTCTTGTCTTGTCAACACTGAAAGTTCATTCCCTTAATCACTTTCAATGTAAGAGATATACTTACCATTATATCTCAACAAGATCTGGGATCTCCTTCCTTATCTTTGTTACATCCCAATAATATGAGAATCTGCAACTCGGATAAAAAGAAGCGGGAATACATTCCGCTTTGCAAGTCCAACTTGCATTTCCCAATTCGGTCTTTAACACCCGAGCCCACCACCCCTAAGGCGATGTTGACCCGTCGTTTATTGAACCAACCGTCAACAGGAATAGTACTCGCTATACGCAATCCAATATCGCCCCAATAATATGAGGATCCGATATTGGGGTCACTACGTATACGGCCTTACTCTTTCGAGAAGCAAAGAGTCCGATCCAGATGCGCTTGCATACAGGAGCTGTCACTTCGGACAGGCGTCTCCCACATACAATCCCTGGCGACGGAACCCTTCGCCTTGACGGGAGACCATGGATGTCACTTATGTGATCCTCCACCTCATATTCAAATTTTAATTAATTATCGTGAATCACATTCACATAATTAATTCTTCCAAGGGAATTATTAACTCTAATAATATTAGAGTATTTCAATCTTAATTGGATTCCAATTAATCTTATCATATTAAATTAATGATCCAATTAATATCCAACAAACATTTTAATAGTTACTTGAATAATGGTATTATCTCAAATACGTATTATGTCAAATTTTAATAATTAGAAAAATACATCTTAATCCCTCGGACATTATCCCGGCCCTACCTGCTGTCATGGTCAGTACCGACGAGAGTGGGACGGACCACATACGTTGCAACCCGCAACCCCAATGCTCTCCGACTAGGCACCATATCCGCCTCGGGAAAGGATAATGCCAAATTGATTAATTTGTACTTGAGATGATCATCGGTTCTTCAACCGAAATTGTACCATATAGTAATAATCAAAACATTTTTGATTAACATTATAATGAGATTTTCTAAACAAATCCCAAGTCCTATTCAAGCAACATGTTTGTTGGAATGTTGATCATGTAGATCATGTAACCAATCTTGATCTAGATCACATCTAATCATTTGTTGGTTAGGGCAAAGTCATTTAAGGACATAATTATCATTAAATATTTCACAAATATTTATGCATAATTATTCCAGGAAATTAAACAATTTAATTTCACTAATTAATTAAATGACAATCACTAGGTTCTTGATTAGGAAAGTATTTTCAGCAGTGACCCTCACTTACTAAAAATATCATATCTCAATCAATTTAAATCCAAATTAAGCAAAGTAAATTTTTAAAGTTTGCTAACTTGATTTACAACAGAACCCAAGTGATTTGCACGCATTTCAAGGCGTATCAAATCCGCAATTAACATCTTAATTACGTCATGATCCGCAGTCCCCGAAACAGTGGATACATGTTCACTAAAATGAGCATATCTAGAGCAAACGGAATCGAAATCACGCAAATTCAGATCCTACGGTTTCTTTATTTAATGAGGAATAAAATCCAAATATTATTTTCGTGTTTAAACAATTTAAACAGTGCCGAAAATAATATCAAAACAGAGATGCGAAAATGAAATGCAAGAAAACTTTCGCATACCCTAATGAACCCAAGTCGTCCTCGGTTTATGGATCGTATCCAAAAACACCGACCTAAGGCTCTGATACCACTTGAAGGAAATGGTTAGATCCTCAAGCGCATCACGGAAGCGTGATCGTCGTATCGAATACGACGAAGAACGACTAGTCGCACTAGTTGTTCTATGCAGCGGAAATTAAAAAATTTTCATGTGACGAAACCACATGATCCAAGAACACTTCTCGGATCGTTTCGTCTAAACCACAACCAAGTATTAGGTTTACCTCTTGAAGCGTGGTTGCGATCAAGTCTCTGAACGAAGAGACCTCCTGTCTCAAGTCCGATCCGTCGGAGGAGACGCTTGCGAGCGCGGGGATGAACCGCGTGCTTCTCGCAATCCATGTTGATGATCCAAGCGGCGGATCTCCTGATCTCGACACACGAGATCCGATGTCTTCTTCACGAGCGGGGCGCACCGAAGGAGACGGAGATCCACGAGCAAACCATCGGGCAGCATAACGACGATGCCGCGGCGATGGAGAACCTCTCTAGGGCATCCATGGTGGACGGCCACATGAGAGAGATGGAGAGAGGACGTGTAGAGAGAATGAGAGAGAGAGAGAGAGATTTGTTGCCTCAACTTATGTGTCAAGAAGAGCAATGGAGTGCCTCTCCTTTTATAGGATTTTGGGATCCATGGATCTCAATCCATGTGTCAACACAAATCCAATGGTCCACATCAATTTGTGTTTCTTTCAATGGTCATGATTTGTTGCTAAAAACACAACAACAATTAATTTAATTTAAATTAAATATATGTTGATAAATCAACACAATTTAATTACAAAATTAAATCATCAATACATGGAGATAATGAAAGGAGAGAAAGCCTCCTTCCATGTGGAGAGGGGGGACGGCCTCCCTTTCCTAATGGGAGTGGTGGCCGTCCACCCTCCTCCATTAGAAAGGTGGCTATTTCACCTTTTATGTAATCTCCATTATTTGCAACAACTTTTGTTGCAAATTATTTCACAAAAAATAAATCCAATTTATTTTGTGAACATTGCAATCATGCCATTGAAAAATTGTGAATCACATTCACAACCCAAAACAAAATGTAAATTACATTTTCAATTTGATGTCCAATGTGAATCCAATTCACATTAACATTTAATTAACAAATGTAAATTACAAATAACTCTCTCTTATATATTATAAATCACATTTATAATATATATGACTAATATGGATATTGCTATCCACATTATTCATATCCATGATAATTAAATCATATTTAATCATCTTGGATCTCTATTCTCTTGTGTCCAAATAATATGAATCACATTCACATTATTTACATCTTTGATAATCTAATTATCTAAGATAGCTCTCTTTATAATATGAATCAAATTCATATTAATCATGATAATTAAATCACATTTAATTATCCATATTCTCAATGCTCGGATACATATATCAATAATAGAATTATCCATGAACTCCTTCAAGGATAATGCGCTTTCTCCGCAGATACTTGGAGATAAGGACAGGGCGATTGTATTGTTCCACGTATAGTGACATGGATATTGAGATCGTATCTCAAATCCAGATCGCGGGCCTCCCATAGATGCTTGATTAAATCAAGACCGTAAATCTAATCTTCTCATTGTATCTGAATCACATTCAGATTAATGTCCAATACTTGGACCAAGATCAGATCACTTCTCTACTGAGAGGAGTCACTAAAATCCAGACCCGTTTCATCACTCCCTAGGAATGGAAGCGTCATGGTTATACAATCGTTTATGATCACATCACCCTCAGGTATTCCCAATACCTGTACATCCTGCATACTGGAAGACTCAGACTAAACCCGAAGTATTCGATCAACTTTATACTGTCTACTTCATGGTTTTATCAGTAAGTTTCTCATTCGATCATTGGGAGTCGGTATTGATCATATACTTTCCAAAAGCATATATCATACCTAGGTCTTGATCATATACTTTCCAAAAGTATATATCAAACCTACAAATTCAGTCAAGCTTTCAAAGCGAGACGACCGTGCGCACGGAATTTGATTCTTCCCAATATCTCATGAGTGAGCTCATGTCTTCCGGTTCAGTAACTGAACCTGTATGATCCCTTTGAGAGATCGTATTACTCATATGCCCTTATATGCACACCAGCGCGCCGGTGTATAGACCTTGATTAGGTCATCAACCTATTGGTCTGCCAAATGTACATACTTAGACATATAGCAACACATCTGTCTCCGGTCAGAGGATGCGTGCCTATATCATGACAGCATATGATATAGGACTTTGGTTATCTCGATCTCGTTAAGTCAACTCTTTGACCTAACTAATCTGACACCTCCGAATCTCTATTCCTATGCAGAGGACCTGCATCAAGAGGTCGGTCAGATATCAGCCTTCAGAGATAAGGATTGACATCTCCTACTCAGGCTGGAGATCATCTCTTAACAATCATCTGACGGTGCTTGATGAGTCCTCAATCTAACTCTTTAGATATTCATCCAAGCACCAGCCTCTATGATTCAATAGTTGAATCAACAGCTGTATGATCATCAAGATGGCCATGGTACATAACCCTAATTGTACTAAGGGACCTATTATGCAAATTATGTATTCTTCATTTCAGATTAAGGAGTGAATTGCAATAACATTTATTGCATAATGGCTCGCCGTGGGCTCGCATTTCCAACACCGGGCTCCTCCGTCCACCACCTTCGCCGGAGCCCGCCACCCCGACGCACCAGCCACTTTCGCTCCGCCTAACTGGGTCGAGGCAGTTTGCCCTCGACCCGCGAGTCTTCTGAGCCCCTTTGCTGGTCATTCCGAGCCCAACTGAGGGCTTGGTCATTCAGGCCGGGAGACCCAGCTCCGCCGACAGTGCCTGAGCTCTTCCGAGCTTGGGTCGATCATCGGAGCATCGCAGCAGACGCAGGAGCGCACCAGCATTCTTCTCCGATCATCAGAGCGCTCCGAGGAGGAAGCCAGCGCCCGCACGAGCCCGGCGAAGCTCGCCGGGGACCCAGTTCTTCCAGCATTCTCCAGAGTCGTCGGATTAGCCCTCAGCTCCAGAAGCCATCCTGACCGTTGGTTCCTGGAGCGCCCCTCGACGTCAGATCTGAGGTGACTGATCCGGACCGTTAGATCCACACGTGTCCTGGCCTAGACCGTTGGATCGACCAGAGCAGTACCAGCGTTTGAGAGCCGCCCCATTTGGACCGTCCGATCTACACGTGGCAGCCATCCAGCCGCTCCGGTTAATTAAGGGTAATTTACCTTAGGCCCTTATCTTTGCTTTATTTCGCATTAGTCCTGTAAATATTTAAGTACGCTGTTAGTTTTAGGTTTATTTGCATAGAGGACCCTGCGCTTTAGTGTAATTGCATTTATACCCCTGCCTGTTGTGAGCCACGTGCTTCGTCACGTGTTATTTTGGTGTATTTGCAGTCTATGCCCTTGTAGTTCTGGATGTTCTTGAATGAATGAAACTTTTTAGTTAATTGCATTTATACCCCTGTGAATGCTTTATTCTCGCATGTGCGTTTTATTTTGGGTTATTTGCAACTAACCCCCTGGACTTTTGGGACGTGTTACCAATAGGTCCTCGAGACTTATTTTCCTTACATATAGGTCCCTGAGTGCCCCAGGCACGCGCGTGGTGCGTGTTTTGCTGGGTATTTTGCACCAGGACCCCCAGAACTTTGGGTATTTGCATTTCAGTCCCTGTGCACAGTACCCTCTTATCATTTTTGAATAAAATATCGAATCACCTCCAAATCTAATGAGAATTTGACACATGGCTCCTGCCATGGTGTAGGACTTTTGTAGATTTTTTAGGACATTTTTGATTTTGTTTGGTATTTTTAAAAATTCAAAAACCTGTATTTTCGTAACTATCTAGTTTGAAAAATCACAAAAAATATGAAAACTCCTTCAAAAATTCCCTAAAAATTAGTTGCTGTTTATTTGTGTTCCTTGATTTTCTAGCCAATTTTGGCTATTTTTCATCACTGAAAACCACTAAAAACTTAAAAACACTCAAAAACCCATAAAAATTCTAGTAAAAAAATTAAAATCCAAAAACAATAAAATTGGTACCTAAATTTTCCTTGTTTTATCATCTTTACAGGAAAATTACCTCCAGGCCATTTTAAGGCCCTTAGATATTCTATCTAGGGCTTTTGGCTCGGCTGGACAGTACCCTTTATTTTGGCCACCGTTTGATTTTTAGAAAATAAAATACACATCAGAAAATTATCAAAAATTCACCAAAAACATAAAAAATATAAAACACATAAAATATTTTTGTTTGGATTTTTGGTTGATTTTTGGTGCTTGAAATAATTTGTTGAATTGTGCTCTTCCTTGCTTTTCTTATTTTCTTAATAAACTTAAAAATCAAAAAAAAATATAAAAATAATTAAAAACCACTAAAAATATTTTC
Source organism: Ottelia alismoides (assembly GCA_037367405.1). Classification (NCBI taxonomy): domain Eukaryota; kingdom Viridiplantae; phylum Streptophyta; class Magnoliopsida; order Alismatales; family Hydrocharitaceae; genus Ottelia; species Ottelia alismoides. The sequence goes on from JAZKJV010007148.1 coordinate 257,835, forward strand.
TCCCTTTATTTTTGACTACTTCGTAGGCCTCTCGGCCAATCTGTGCTCCTTGAGTTCGACCCTGGAGGCTATACAGGTTAATCACATAGCAGGACCGCTTCTTCGCTTTGATTGATTTTATTTATTTCGAGTGGTTCATTTTTCTTGATTGACACATCGTCAGAGTGACTGAGGTCGCAACGACCACTTCTGTACCTTTACCTTAGTCGCTCGGTTTTTCGTGTCATCAATGGCCCAGACCTGGTCGTGATCCTTGGCGAAGTAAGACCCGTCACAAGAAGCATTCACCAAGCCCTGTAGCTCTGGTGTGAGCCCGCTGAAAAAGCTCTGCACGAGGTTCGGCTTGGAAATGTCGTGGTGCGGGCATCTATCAGTCAGCTCTCTGAACCTCTCCCATGTCTCATGGAACTGCTCGTTGGGGAGCATGGAGAAGTTGATAATCAGGGCTCTCGCGGTATTGGTCCGCCCGAGTGGATAGTACTTGCGCAAGTATTCGGCACGGAGCTGCTCCCAAGTGTAGACGAACTTCCCCAGATGTTTCAGCCAGGTGGCTGCTCTGTCTGCCAAGGAGAAGGGGAAGGCAATCATCCTGATGGTATCCTGGTCCACCTGACGATCGTGGACAGTACTGCAAATCACTTCCAACTCCTGTAGGTGGAGAGGCTCCTCAGTGGCCAACCCATGAAACCGGGGTAGGAGCTGCAATGTGTTCGGGGGAACTTGAAGTCCCCCACGATGGCCGGTAGCACCACCCAACGGTGCGTCAAAGTCGATCCGGGATTGTGGTTCTCCCGCATCGGTCTCGGTGGTCCTGCTCCTCCTGCTGTGGCTGCTGCTGCCGCGGCTGCGGCTGCTGCGGCGACTGCTGCATCGTCGGGTCCTCCTCTACGGTTCTCGCGGTCGGCTCTCATCCTCTCTAGCTCTCTCTCATCTCGATCATAAACGCTCCCTGATCCCTCAACTGCTGCTGAACTGAATCAAGTGAGGCGATCAGGGTGGAGTTGATCGCACCCTGGTCCAGGACAAATGTCTGATCTCTCGTGGACCTCCAGTGCGGTCATCTGAACTGCCGGCCATAGTCTCTGAAAAGTCAAAACAACCAAACTCAGGTGCCGATAAATCATCTGTCTGTCTCTCCTCTGGCACTGATATCTCGGTATCAGAAGAAGAAGGATGGTCGAGGGGGAACAGGGCGGAGTCATACTCAGGTTCGGAGAGCGGGTCTGAGCTCCCACGAACCGACCTAGATGAATGGGACGGGAGTGCTAAAAAGCGGTGCAACCAGAGGCTGCCTAAGAGACCTCCTGCCCCATCCGTGATATGGCGAGTAAGGCGGATGAGATCTGGAAAAACTATGATCACAAGCAAAACCCCCAGTTCACCAACGCACACAACAAGCTGAAGAAGTGAATGTTTCGCGGTTCGTCAATTTATCTTGTCAATTTTATTTTGGTGAACAATCAAAATATCAGAGCGATTACGTGACCTGTTCGGATACCCGATACTCTCCCAACCGACTGCCCGCACAGAAGAGTCGGTAATCAGTCGAGAATAGTACCGGAGGGCTCTACCTAGTGTATGGGTCACTCTCTCGCACAATCAAACCAAGCAATGAGGGGGTTGCTCTCCCCAAGACAAGCTTTTCAGTCAAGTGTCTTTTAGTGATCAATAGTTTTAACAGTCCCAATTTTATGATTTTTCTTTTTTAATCTTTTTTAATACAAACAAAGAGGCCTAACGAATTTTTCGGTTCTCCTGGTTATTAAGTCCAAAATAGGGGGGAGAAGACGAAAAAGCCGATGCGCAATAAATCAATGACGCATGCAAAGTCATAAATGCGTACCTGTCTCCAGCACTCTACATGCAATATGATACGCGCAGAATTGAAAGACAGAAAGTAAACTACCTATATGGTGCAGCGGAAAATCGAGTCCTAAGCAGGCAACTTCTACTCGAAAGAACCATCTAGCTGGTCATCAGCCTTCGATCTGAAGGATATGTAAATTATCCTTAAGCGCATCATGGAGGCATGATCGTCGTATCGAATATGACGAAGAACGACTAGTCGCACTAGTTGTTCGGTGCAGCGGAATTTAAAATTTTTTATTCGATGAAACCACATGATCCGAGAACCATTCTCAGATCGTTTCATCTATAACCACAACAAGTATAATGCAATACCTCTTGAAGCGTGGTTGATCAAGTCTCTAAAGAAAGAGACCTCCTGTCTCAAGTCCGATCGTCGGCGAGACCGCTTGCGAGCGCGGGGATGAACCGCGTTGTCCTCGCAATCCAAGAAGATGATCCAAGCGTGGTTGCTCCTGATCTCGTCGCACGAGATCAAACGTCTCCTTCTGTGAGAGGAACTCTCCAAGAAGACGGAGAACCGAAGAACGTCGAAGCGGCGGCGCGATGGCGAAGGCGACGACGGTTCTCTCCTCTAGGGTATGGTGGACGGCCACCAACAAGAGAGGGAGAGAGGGCTGGCGTGTATGAAGAAATGAGGGAGAGAGAGCTCCAATATTGCAAGTCCATAGAGAGCATAGTATGCCTCTCTATTTATAGGGTTTTGGGATCCATGGATCTCAATCCATGGGACACATAAATCAATGGGTGAGATTGATTTGTGTCAATCCAATGGCCAAGATTGTTGTTGTCAAAAGCAACAAATTTAGGTCAAAATATATTTGACAAAATCAAATATAATTTATTCCTAAATCATCCCAACAAATAAGGAGAGAATACACATGGAGATCAAATCTCCATGTGCAATCAAGAGGGGACGGCCACCCATTCCATATAGGAATTGGGTGCCGCCCACTTGTTTCCCAATGGAGAGCAATCTCATGGATTTCCATGAGATTGCATATCTCCTTGGATTTCTCTCCTATTAATTTGCAACAAATTTTGTTGGGTTTATTCTTCAAAAATAATTCACAATTATCTTGAGAATATTGCATTCTTTCCATGGAAAAAATTGTGAATCATATTCACAACCCAAAACAACATATAATTCATATTGTTAATTAATTACACAATGTGTTACATAATAATTAATCAACACATATAAATTATAATTCGCTCTCTCTAATACATTATAAATCACATTTATAATATATTATGAATAATTGGATATTTCTATCCACATTATTCTTATCCACATTAATTAAATCACATTTAATTAAATTGGATAATTTCTTCACACATCAAGATGATTAAATCACATTTAATCATTATTTCTTCATTGCTTAGATCTTATGGAATTATTCTTGAACCCTTCAAGAATAATGCAATCTCCGCAGATACTTGGAGATAAGGACAGGGCGATTGTATTGTTCCACGTATAGTGACATGGATATTGAGATCATATCTCAAATCCAGATCGCGGGACTCTCATAGATGCTTGATTAAATCAAGACCATAAATCTAATCTTCTCATTGTATCTGAATCATATTCAGATCAATGTCCAACACTTGGACAAGATTAGATCACTTCTCTACTGGGAGGAGTCACTAAAATCCAGACCCGTTTCATCACTCCCTAGGAATGGAAGCGTCATGGTTATACAACCGTTTATGATCAAATCACCCTCAGGTATTCCCAATACCTGTACATCCTGCATACTGGAAGACTCAAACTAAACCCGAAGTATCGGATCAACTTTATACTGTCTACTTCATGGTTTTATCAGTAAGTTTCTCATTCGATCATTGGGAGTTGGTATCGATCATACACTTTCCAAAAGTGTATATCATACCTAGGTCTTGATCATATACTAAAAGTATATATCAAACCTAAAAATTCAGTCAAGCTTCCAAAGCGAGATGACCATGCGCATGGAATTTGATTCATCCCAATGTCTCATGAGTGAGCTCATGTCTTCCGGTTCAGTAACTGAACCTGTATGATCCCTTTGAGAGATCGTATTACTCATATGCCCTTATATGCACACAGCGCGCCGGTGTATAGACCTTGATTAGGTCATCAACCTATTGGTCTGCCAAATGTACACACTCAGACATATAGTAACACATCTGTCTCCGGTCAGAGGATGCGTGCCTATATCATGACAGCATACGATATAGGACTTTGGTTATCTCGATCTCGTTAAGTCAACTCTTTGACCTAACTAATCTGACACCTCCGAATCTCTATTCCTATGCAGAGGACCTGCATCAAGAGGTCGGTCAGATATCAGCCTAAAGAGATAAGGATTGCCATCTCCTACTCAGGCTGGAGATCATCTCTTAACAATCATTTGATGGTGCTTGATGAGTCCTCAATCTAACCCTTTAGATATTCATCCAAGCACCAGCTTCTATGATTCAATAGTTGAATCAACAGCTGTATGATTATTAAGATGGCCATGGTACATAACCCTAATTGTACTAAGGGACCTATTATGCAAATTAATTATTCTTCATTTCAGATCAGGGAATGATATGTGCAATAACATTTATTGCATAATGGCTCGCCGTGGGCTCGCATTTCCAACACGATCCAGAGAGTCCGGTCTAGACCACCCCTCCTCTTCTCGACAAGTCGAGTTCAGGAGTAGCGCTTTACGGGGCAGGCTCACGACGCGTGGGGTTCGAAGATGGTGAATCAGCTATTTTTATTAAATTTTTATTAGTAGGTCCAATAACGATCTATAGGTACAAGCAATCTATTAGGTGTGTGGATCCTACTGAGTACGGTACAGTCAAACCAGAAAGTCCTAAAGCTAGGGGCTCGAGAAAACTGCGTAAAACCGTAAAAGGCAGCGAAAAACGAAAAGCCGTGAAAAAGCCGCGAAAAAATCTAAGCTAGCTAAAGGGTCCCCGAGCACACCGGTGCTCA